>PGFW01065219.1:0-13703 GCA_003123925.1 Haematobia irritans | reverse complement strand
TCGTCCAGTCGAACTTTGTACCTCACCATGGATTGCGTAGAAACTTCTACGAAGACGGTCATGCACAATTAAATTACTTGGGTTGCGGCCGATGGGCAAAGGGCATCTTAAAAATTCTTAACACTCACCTTTTCTAAATTGTAAGTTAGTCAATGCGGAATATATAGTAGACCAAAGCAAGTCTGATTAAATACGTATATATTCAGTTCTTGGCCGGTATATATAGGGAAGAAATAATTACGAACCGATATGAACTTTTGTGCGGTAATTATAGAGCCAGAATTGAAATCTGCCAAAAATGGCAGATCTTTTTACTGACAGTATCATAGTTGGACGACGGATATTTGCAAATCTACAAAACACAAGAATTCTACAATCTTACCAAACATAAAAAATCGCCATACTTTGGCAGATATTTCAATATCTGGCTCTATAATTACCGCATCATAAGTTCACATAATCGGTTCGTATTATTTCTTCCCAATATATACCGGCCAAGAACTGTAATGATATACGTATTTAATCAGAACTTTGCTTGGTCTACTAATATATTCGCATTGACTAACTTCAATTGTAGAAGCTGATGTTTCAGAACCGTTTTAAGATGCTTGGCGCATTCGCCGCCGCAACCAAAGTAATTCAATGTGTGCATGGACGGTCTTGTTAGAAGTTTCTACGCATCCATGGTGGGAGGGGTACATAAGTTCGGCCCTGGCCGAACTTACGGCCGTACTATAATTGTTATAATATAGATCGATACTGGGACCAATTTTTGCATTGGTTGTTATCGGCCATTTACTAGGGAAATGTAGCAAATTTCAACCGGATCGTATGAATTTGCTCCACCCAAGGGGCTCCAGGAGGTCAAATCTGGAATCGGCTTATATGGGGGCTATATTGCTATTACGGAACCTGCGTATGGACACAATTTTCGGCATTGGTTGTTGTTGGGACCATATACTAAACCACGTACTAAGTTTCAATCCGGATCGGGATGAATTTGTTCCTCCAAGGGCTCCGGGAGGGTCACGAATCTGGGGGATCGGTTTATAAACGAGGGCGGATTATACATAATGTAGGATGAAGCCCGATATGGGACCCATTGCTCGGTATGGTCGCTCTCGCGGACGGGTGATACTAGAGCGCACCGTACCAAAGATTCTTACCGGATCTGGAAGAACAATGCTTTCTTAGAGGTCTGCAAGCAAATCTGGGGATTCGGTTTATAACTTACGGCCGTATATACTTGTTTTTACTGGGATAGTTAAAGTTACCCCTTAAAAATATGAAAAAAGCGACTTATAAAAAAATTAAATTAAAAGAACTTCCGTTGTAGTTCAAACGAAGAACATCTTTGGGAGGAAATTTTTGAAAGTGTTTTTAAAGTTGTGCCATAATTTAGAATAAATTTTTCGTCCTTCTGCCCGGACGGAGAATGGAAACACGGACCATACAGTTTATGAGCCAACACACTATTCACAGGACTACGTATATATTATTGCCACCAACATATAGACGATATAGCAATCATTTTAACGATGTTTTTTCTGTATAATTCTAATGATTAAAAAATGTTTCTGTTGTCCGTATTTAGGATAAATGTTTGATTTTTCCAGTGTAGCTAAAGTTTGCCGTAGCACAATTGTTTGCTGGTTCGATAGCCAACAACATGTGCCACACATACCTCCTCGATCTATTCATAAATGCAATCGATTTTTATTTTATTTTGGCCAACCACATTTTCCCAGCGGTTGTCCCAAAAACGTGGGCCTGCATAATATCGAATTTATCCATAGAGTTGTGCGTTGCCACAAGTGGTTGCACCTAGGCGTGGGTGCAATTACTTCCGTCGATTAGATTTTGTTATGGGTTTGTTTTTTTTTTTTTTGTGATTCTCTATGGCATTTACTTAAGATCAATAACAAATTTACATTTTTGAAAATGTAAATTGAATTTTTGGCGAATACTGAGATATTTGGATGTGATTGCCTTTGTTTGGAAACATTGGCCTTCTCATGGGCATGTAATATGACCACAAAGTTAATGTTGAAATTATCAGGTGTTAAATACGGCATGTGTCACGTTCAGAAGTTATATCACAATTGACACAATTGTAACATAATGCCAAAATATGAGAAGTTATTAGTATTAGTCCATTATTCCGAAATGCAGGTGCTTGGAAGAAATATGTGATTTAGAAAAGAGAAACAAGTATATACGGCCGTAAGTTCGGCGCAGGCCGAAGCTTATGTACCCTCACAACCATGGTGGGCGTAGAAACATCTCTAAATAACTGCCATCACACAATCGACATTACTTGCGTTGGGCGTAACGCTTGCCGATGGAAGGTATCTAGAAACCTCCTAACACCGTTTCCTAAATTGTAAGTAGTCCATACGTGTTATAGACACGCAGAGAAGAAACTGAATTGGCCACAATCATATTCGAAGAGCTAAAATAATATGATAGGATGCTATTTTTGCGGCGACATATACACATTTTCACCTGCAACCTCAACTCACTGTGCAACATCGTTCTAAGGGAAAAGTAAACATTGTCCTCATCACTCTAAAATGTTATTATATTTGAATAAATATAATTTGTTTGAATCAAAAATACAAATGGCACAGTATGCTAAAAATGTTATGATATTCGTCAAAAATGTTTTTCTTCGTCAGTTAAAAAGAAATAAAGACATGGGTCACAACCTACAAATGGTGTTTGATCTTTAGAAAACACATTTGTTTCGTCGTCGAAAAAAGGACGCCACATTGAGAAAATTGAAAACCACAAAATTCAACTGTTAATTTAATTTTTATTCTATTTATAACATACTAATCAGTTGTTTAATTATAGCCCTTCACACTAACTGTGGTACAGGGTATTCAATAAGTTTGTGCATTCTTGTATGTAACGCCAAGAAGGAAAAGTTCTGAGACTCATCGTTTAGTATACCGATCGTCTTTAGAATTAAATTCTGAAGTCGATTTAGCGATGTCCGTCTCGTCTGTCTTGTCTTCTGTCCGTCCTGTTCTGTCTGTTGATTGTATTGTGTTTTGTGTGCAAAGTACAGCTCGGCATGTTTTTAGTCCAATTGTTCCTCAAAATTGAGTAAAGGGTCTGTTTCGGCTCAAAGACGATCCCTATTGATTTTGGTTTCCGATTTAGATATAGCTGCCAATTATTAATATTTTTCACCGATCTGGTCATAATTAGGCGTGTATTATCAACCCGTATCTTCCCCAAATTCCGTACATCCGAATTATTTTATGGAGTCTCCGAATACAACATTGCAGAATATCAGGCGCCAAATCGATTTCAGATTTAATATACGCTCCCATATATGAGTCTTTCGCCCGATTTACAGCTTCATTTGCCCACAGAGGCCAATTTTTTTTGCATCCTATTTAGTTTTGCTAATTTTACAGCAGGGAGTAAGACATTCAGCATTGTAGCTATGCGTGTCAAATTTGGTGTGAAATCGCGTTCAGATTATATATTAGCTCCCATATATATGCTTTGCGAGCCGATTTACACTCAAATGACCACAGAATGGCCAACTCTTTTGGCGTCAGCATTTTACGTTGAATATTTTTCGCACAGGGAGTATAATGTAGTCATTGTAGCTATGGCGTGCCAGAATTTGTTGAAATCGGTTCAGATTTTAGATATCAAGCTTCCATATATAGCTTTGGCCCGATTTACACTCATCATGACCACCGAGGCCAGATTTGTTAACTTCGATTTAGTTGAAATTTTAGCAACAGGGTTAGAATTAGCATTGTAGCTATGCGTGCCAAATTTGGTTGACAACCTCGGTCCCAGATTTAAGATAATAGCTCCAATCATGATATGGCTTTTCTGATTTCGACAAAATGGTCAAAATACGCAAACATTTTGCTTGTTTAAATGCGCCACGTGCTATAGTCGAAAATGTGTAATAAAATGACTCTTAATTTTCCGATAAACACTTCGTAAATAGCAACTTATATATCGAGCGATAAAAATATAATAAACTTTTGCGAAGTTTTCCTTAAAATTGCGTTCAGATTTAAAATGTTTCCCATAATTTTATTTACCCTTCCCACTACTGTGTACAGGGTATAATATAGTTTGTGCATTTGTATGTATACGCCAAAAGGAGTATATCCACAGACCAACCCTTTAGTATACGAGATTCGCTTAGAAATTGAAATTCTGAGGTCGATTTAGCGATCGTCCGTTCTGTCCCTGTCTGTCCGTCTGTCTGTCTTTCTGCTTGCATGTATTTTTGTGTGCAAAGTAGCAGCTCGGCAGTTTAGTAAACGCGATTGTCCTAAAATTTTGGTATAGGGTCCTCCGTTTCGGCTCTAAAAGTACGATCCCTGATTGATTTGTGGAAAAAATCGGTTCAGATTTAGATGATAGCTGGCCATATAATTTTTCACCGATCTGGTCATAATTGGCGTGTATATCAACCGTAGTCTTCCTTCAAATTCCGGTACAATCGAATAGTTTTATGAGCTTTCTTCGACAAAACTTGCAAAAATATCAGCAAAATCGGTTCAGATTTGGGTATACGAAGCTCCCATCATATAGCTTTCCGCCGATTTACACTCATTTGCCCACAGAGGCCGAATTTTTATCGTTCGATTAGTTGAAATTTTTTGCACAGGGAGTATAGAATTAGCGATTGTAAATATGCGCGTGCCCAAATTTGGTTGAAATCGGTTGCTAGATTTGGATATATCCTCCCATATACTAAGCTTTTCGCTAACCGCATTTACAGCTCATTGACACAGAGGCCATTTTACTCCGATTTAGTTAACAACACCACACACACACACACACACACAAGAAACTTTGCACAGCGTGAAGTAGAATTAAGCATTGTAGCTATGCTGACCAAAATTTGGTTGAAATCGGTTCAGATTTAAAGATATAGCTCCATATATTAATTGTTTTTCTTGCATTTCGACAAAAATGGTCAAAATACCATACATTTTCCTTGTAAAATCGCCACTGCTTAGTCGAAAAGTTTGTAAAATGACTCTAATTTTTTCCTAAAAACTTCTTCTAATACATAGTATATCAGAGCCGAATACATCATAAATAAACTTTTTCGAAGTTGACTTAAAATTGCTTCAGATTTAAACGTTTCCATGATTTTTATACCTCCTCATCATAGGATGGGGGTATATTAACTTTGTCATTCGCGTTTTTGTAACACATCGAAATATTGCTCCTAAGACCCCCATAAAGTATATATTATTCTGGTTCGTGGTGAAATTCTGACGTCGATCGTAACATGTCGTCCATCCGTCTGTCGGTCCTCTTGTTGAAATCAAGCACACACTAACTTCCGAAGAAAACAAGCTATCGACTTGAAACTTGGCACAAGTAGTTGTTATCCGATCGTAGGTCGGAATGGTAATAGAAAATGGGCCATATCGGTCCAACTTTTACGTATATGCCCCACAATATAAAGGGACTCTCAGACTTGGCTTGTGGGCTTCCTAAACAGACGCAATATTTTCACACCGATCCGGCCTGAAATTGTACTATGGTGTTGGTAATATCATAGTCTCTAAACAACACGAAAAAATTGTCACATCGTCCCATAATTATATATAGCCCCCATATAAACCGATCCCAGATTTGGGCTTGCGGAGCCTATAAAGAAGAAGGCAAATTTCTCCGATCCGGCTGAAAATTTGTGTACATGGTGTGGGATGTGGTGCTCTAACAAACCAATGAAAAAATTGGGTCGCAATATCGTCCCAGTAATTTATATAGCCCCCATATAAAGCCTGATGCCCCAAGATTTGGCTTGCTTGGAGTCCTCTAAGGAGAATCATATTTCATTCGATCGCGGCTGAAAAAATTTGGTACATGGTGTTGTTATATGGTCTCTATAATCAGCTGCAAAAATTGGTCCACATCGGTCGCATTATTATAAGTAGCCCCCATATACAACCGAATCCCCAGGTTGCCTTGCGGACCATCAAAATAGAAGCAAATTGCATCGCGATCCGCTGAAATTTGGTACATGGTATTGTATATGGTCTCTAACCAACCCATGAAAAAATTGGTCCTCCACATCGGTTCATAATTTATGTATAGGGCCACCCATATAAACCGATCCCCAAGATTTGGCTTGCGAAGTCTCCAAGAAGAACAAATTTCATACCATCCGGTTGTTAATTTGAATATGGTGTTAGTATATGATCTTTAACAACCGTGCCAGAAATTGGTCGCATATCGGTCCATAATTTATATATAGCCCCCATATAAACGTTTCTCCAGATTTTGACCTCCGGAGCTTCTTGGGAGGAGCAAAATTCAATGGGCCGATCCGTTCAATATTAGGAACGTGGTGGTTAGTATATGGTCTCTTAACAATCAATACCAAAATTGTCCAATCACACAAAAATTTGGGTCCGGTCTCTTTATATCGTTCATAATCATGGTTGCCCACTAGATGGCCAAAAAATAATCTAAGCCAAAATTTTTATTTCTAGATAAAATTTTGTTAAAATTTTTATTCGGTTCATAATAAAATTTTCATCATTGTCAAAATTTTATTTCTATAGAAAATTTTGTCAAAATTTTATTTCTATAGAAAATTTTGTGAAATTTTTATTTCTATAGAAAATTTTGTTCACAATTTTTTATTCGATTCATAATCATGGTCCGAGCCTAAAATAATTCCTATCCAAGATTTTATTTCTATAGAATATTATTTTCAAAAGTTTATTTCGTATAGAAAATTTTTGTTAAATATTTTATTTCCGTAAGAATTTTTGTCAAAATTTTCGCTTCTAATAGCAAATTTTGTCTAAAATTTACTATTCTATATTGAAAATTTTGTGAAAATTTTATTTCTATAGAATTGTTAAAAAATTTTATCTTTGCTGTAGAAATTTTGTCAAAATTTTTAATGTCTATCTTGTCAAACTGAATTAATATACGTATTGGATCGATCTTTTTTCATTTAATATATCCAACGTATGGACTTTAATACAATTTTAGCAATATGGTCTTAGGAGGTTTTTAATGATACGTTTGCCTACCGCGCAACTTAAAGTAAAATGTCGATTCTGGATGGCAGTGGTTTAAGAAAGAAGTTTCTAACGCAATCCATGATGGACGGGTAACATAATGCTTCGGCCTGGCCTAAGCTTTACGGCCGTAGTATACCTGGTTTTTTTAACTTAACATTTGTGTTTCCACCCTAGTGCATTAGCACTTAAATTTTGAGTCTATAGATTTTGTATGAGTCTATCAAATTCTTACCAGATCGAGTTGATATTTAAATTTATGTATTTGGGACAAACATTTATATATAAGCCCCAACACATTGTACGGATGTGATATTGTATCAGAAATTTAAGATCCACAATAGTGGTGCAGCGGTATAACTAGTAGTCGGCCCGCCGACTTTAGACTTTCCTTACTGGTTTGTACTAACATTGTGTTTCCACCCTATGCGCATTTAGCCCGACACAATTTTGAGTCTATAGATTTTGTAGAAGGTCTATCAAATTCTGTCCAGATCGAGTGGTATTTAAATGTATGTATTTGTGACACCTTTATATGTAGCTCCTCAACAGCATTTTGTTAATGGAACTTATTTAACAGAAACATACCTTTAGTTGCGGCACTTTTTATACCCTCCCATCATAGGATGGGGGTAATTATTAACTTTGTCATTTCGAATTTTATGGTAACAGTATCGGAAATATTGCTCTACAGAACCCATAAAGTATATATATTCTGGGTCGTGGTGAAATTCTGCAGTCGATCTAAGCATGTCCGTCGTCCGTCGCCGTCTGGTTGAAATCACGCTAACCTTAGCGAACGAAACAAGCTATCGACTTGCAAACTTGGCACAAGTAGTTGTTTTATTGGCTTGTGGACGCTCTAACAGAAGCATATTTCTATCCGATCCGGCTGAAATTTGGTATATGGTGTTGGTATGTGGTCTCTAACAACCATCAAAAATTGGTCACATCGGTTCATTAATTATATACAGGCTCGCCATATAAACCCGATCCCCATTACTTGGCTTGCGAGTCTCCAGAGAAGCAAAATTTCAATCCAATCGCGGTTGTAAATTATGAACATGATTGTTAGTATATGATCATTAACAACCGTGCCAGATAATTGGTCCATATCGGTCCATAATTATATTATAGCCCCCATATAAAAACATTCTCCTCAGATTTGACCTCCGAGGCCTCTTGGAGGAGCAAAAATTCATTCCGATCGGTTCAAATTAGGCACATGTGTTAGTATACGGTCGTCTAGCAACCATACCAAAATTGTCCAATCACCAAAATTGGTCCATATCGGTCATAATCATGTTGCACTAGAAGCCAAAATAATCTACCGAAAATTTTAGTTTCTAATAGAAAATTTTTTCATAATTTTATGTTCTATAGTAAAATTTGTCAAACATTTTAGGTTCACTTTCAGGGAAAAAATTTTGTTAAATATTGTACTCACGTTCATAATAAAATTTTCATCATTGTCAAATTTTTTGTTTTCTATAGAAAATTTTTTGTCAAATTTTATTTTATATGAAAATTTTTGTTCAAATCTGTATTCGGTTATATTCATGGTTGCCGCTGGTTGTTTTAAAATTTTATTTCTGTAGAAATGTTTGTCAACATTTTCTTTCTATGAAATTTGTCAACATTTTTTATTTTCTATAAAATTTTTTGAAAACTTTTATTTCCTAATATGAAAATTTTGTTAAAATTTATTCTGTACGAAAATTTTGTCAAAATTTTATGTCTCTCCTTTGTCGAATTGAATTATATACGTATTGGATCGCATCTTTTTTTGATTTAATAGTATATACCCAGCGTATGGACTATGACGTACAATTTAGAGGACGATTGGTTAGGAGGAGTTTAAGAGCTACCTTGCCATCTGGCAAGCGTTTACCCAAACGCAGGGTAGTAATTCGTATTGTGGATGGCAGTGTTTAGAAAGAATTTTCTACGCCATCCATGGATGGAGATACATAAGCTTCGGCCTGGCCGAACTTACGGCCGTATATAACTTGTTTTAAAATAAGAACTTTAGAAACGCAAAAAATGTAATTTATCATTGTATAGTAGTTCAAAAATGTTCGCTAAGATTTTCGAAAAGATGCCCGGCTATGATATACTGCTAAAGGGTGATTTGTTAAGAGCTTTGATAACTTTTTTTTAAAAAACGCATAAAATTTGCAAAATCTCATCGGTTCTCTTATTTGAAACGTTTAGATTGGTCGCACTGACATTTACTTATATGAAGATAATTCTCATTTAAATGTTGACCGGGCGCCTGCGTCTTAGGTGGTCCATTTCGGAAAGTCCAATTTTTGGGCACTTTTTCGAGCATTTTCGCGCCGGATATAGCCCGAATTTCTTCGAAATGTTGTCTTCCAAAGGCTGAATTATGTTGCTGGCTTATTTCTGTAGACTTTAGAAACTTGACGTGAGCCCCACAAAAAATTAGTCTAAAAGCGTCAATCGCATGATCGTTGGTGGCCAACTTACCCGTGTCCATTTCTTGAGATGAATGTTTCCTCCGAAGTTTTCCCTCAAACTGCCATGAGAATCGCGAGCTTGTGTGGCATGTAACGCTATCTTGTTTGATAACACATGTCAACCAAGTTCAGATTTCTTCCCATTTTGGCAACAACAAGTTTGTTAGGCAATCGAAACGATAGCGATCCTGCCATCACCGTAACGTTGCGTACCAACAGCATCTTTGAAAAAATACGGTCGCAATGATCCATCCAGCGTACAAACCACACCGAAACAGTGGCCATTTTTTGCGGATAGCATGGGCAGTTCTTGAACGGCTTCTGGTTGCTCATTCATCCGAAATGGCGGACAATTTGCTTATTTTACGACCGTAGCCATTCAACCAGAAATGAGGCCTCATCGCTGAACGAAAATCTTTGTCGATAAAAAAAGCGGATTTTCTGCGCAACTTTTCTAGGGCCCATTCACTGAAAATTCGAACGTTGTGGCAGATCGTTAAGTCTATTCATGATGAAAGTCAAAAGCATACTGAGCATCTTTTTCTTTGACACCATGTCCCTGAAATCCCACGTGATCTGTCAAATACTAATGAATGAAAACGCTAACCTCAAAAAGACATCACTCCTTATATTTGTACAAACCTTTGTATAGTAGGCCCCCAACACGTTTTGACGAATTGATCATGGTTATCGAAAATTTAGATTCTACTAATGGTGCATGGGTATAATATAGTCGAAGCCCCACGACTTTAGACTTTCCTTACTTGTTTTTTTGTTTATAAATGTCGTTCAAAGCAAAAAATCAGCATTTTTTTTACACACTCTATTTTGGTTCAATTTCAATTCAACAATAAGTAATCAATTCCATATTTACTTTCGTGTCCATTCAAATTTGAAAATGCAGGCCGTCATGTAACTAACATAATAAAAATAAATTATACCAAGCAAAGAATACAGAACAAAAACCAGGTAAATTTTTTTCCAATTACACTTCCTTTTTTGTGTTTCACAAAACCCCACGTGCCACTTCTGAATAAATAAATTTAACACAAAACATAGTGAATTCCGTATTCTCCTTCCACTCGAAGCAACAATCACAACCACACGACTGACGCGCAAAAATGAAATACTCAATGTCTTTTTATAAAATTCTTTTCGCTGCAAAAAAGCAAAAAAAATTTATGGTCAGCGAAAAAAATATACTATGGTCTTTAATGGCCATGTAATCTGGTTCTAGACATGGTCTATTCCCTGAACTATAAAAACTACTTTTTTCTATGGCAAAAAACTGTAAATTGAATTGTCAGGTAAATGATTTCCCGTTTTATCATGAAAATGGGTTTTCAAATCTCTATCATTAAATAATATGAACATGTTGCGGCATTTGACGAACATTTAAATGGCTTATTGCCAAAACATATATTTTTGGCTCCGCGCTCGATAATTATTTTTACAAAAGACAAAAGTACATGGTTTTCGCGACAATTACATACTCTAGATAAGCATTAAATGTATGGCGGCCAACCATGTCCAATACATGTTTTTCTGTGCGTGTATATTAAAATTAAAAAGGACCGATTAAATATTTACGTATATAATTCATGTTTGGACAAAATTTTCTATAGAAATACAATTTTATATTTCTGGATTGATTATCGTTTGACCTGTTTATTTATATTTTAAGAATTATTTTTCATAGCTTTCGGCTATAGAGGTCGATTTAAAAACATAGATATGGATGTTTTTCTTTTATTTTTATTTCCAAATTATTTCGTTTGAGACTTCGTCAAAAACGCGTTTTCAAGGTAAAGTGAAACAAAAACACAGAATTTTTTTTTTTTTTTAAATATTAATTACAATCATAAGCAAACAAAACCAAACAGATAGAAATTATAAACTATTATATTTAACATTTGTTCTGGTGATACAGCCTACACCTCTGTTTTACACTGAATTTTTTAGGCTTTCTATGTGTTTTGTACGCTTTCTTTAACATATGTTCCAAAAATATTTTGCAGGAGAAGCACATATATTTATGGATACTGCGAACATTAATATGTTTGCTATTTAATGCGTGAACATATTATTATGTTTGTGAAGCATTTTGAGCCTCAAAATATTATATGCTTGGAAGAATTTTTCGCGAAAGACGATTGTGCTCATACCTAACATACTCGCTAATTTTCACCTTCCACGATATATTTTAGTTCCTGGCACTTTTCTGTAATAACAGAATAATGTTGAAGAAATTATTCATTTTATAAATTTTTTTGAAATTTTACTTTGCCTGCAGCGGAGAATCCGAAGCCGAGGACCTAAACCACACATCTATCAGGGCAATTACGTAGCTGTTATAAGTCCACCAGTAGAGTAATATCGTTATACAGGTTACATTTAAGATATAGGCATAGTTTTGCAGCGCCAACGAGCCATGCAAACTATAATCATTATTTAAGCAGACAACATACATTTGTTTCTCACGTGGAGCAGTGGTTAGCATGTCTGCTTGCATGCAAAGGGTCGTGGTTCAATCCCTGCTCCGACCGGAACACTTTTTTTTTTTTAATTTACACATTTATATTTATATCTATTAATTAAATTTTTATAATGAAACTTTGAAAATGTGGGTTTATTAAGGACTTTACTTAGTCCAGTAACAGTGGCTTATATAAACGTAATTGACTGATTTTTGGATAAAAATATTTATTTTTTATTGCAAAAATATTTTATAACTAAGAAAACTGTTTTTTGTACAAAACTTTAAATTTGGGATAAGAATTCAAAAACTAAAAGAAAACGTGGAGTTCAGAGTATAAACATACATATAAATAATTTATAATAATAAACATAAATTTATTTAGGCGTGAACAGTTTGTAGCTAGCATTAGAACACCATCGCCTAATGCCTCTTAAATTTTTCTTTAATAATTTATTTTAAGAAAATAAAAACTTTTCAAATCTGTTTTTAGCTGCAAAAACTCGAGACTTTAATGCCCGCTTTTATATTTTGAAGGTGTCCGTCATACTCCTCGTGGACTACCTTATTTAATAAAGAGGAACTAAACTTTGTTTTGTAGATTTTAGACTGTGTAATTTTTTCACATATTTCCTCCTTATTTCAATTTACTGGTCCCAACTCTAAAAATGAGTATAGTGCCTTTCGTTATTTTTTATGAAGACCCCTGATTTCTACTTTAAACGACCAAGAAATAAAAATTGTGCCCACAGTGCCAAATGATAAACACATGTCCACACAGTACATAAAATGCTGGCTTCGTCGGCAAAACATTATTGCTGGTTTGGTCTTTCAAATGTCTTATTCTCCTCTTGGTTCCGAATGTCTATCCTCTTTATTCAAATTAAATAATATTTAGACTTAAGCAATATCAAATTTTTGGCCCTATTCAAAAACAGTTTTTCCGAAACAACATACAAGCGGTTTCAACAGGAAATTTTTCTCTTTTTGATTCTTTCGCTTTGTAATGTTGATATCTTTCGTCACTCTCTCTGGTTTCCATCTCTATTTCTTTCTCTACACTTTAGTCGGCTTTGAATAAAACTATCACAACATATTGTATGTTTTATTCGAAATTTGTATAATTTAATACTACTGTTTGTCATTCACACATATGATTTTTATGACATTATGGTGCCCCAAAACTAATTTATTCTAACATATTAACATAGATGTTAACAAACATTTAGTGTATTAGTTTAGGAAATCACATGTTTGCAACTTAAATATATTGTGTTTTAAAATTTGCCCGAACAACTTTTTGTTTATATCGGAACTATGAAAACATAATTATTTTAACAGTGGTTATATTTATTCGAAGCGCAGTTCTCAATATGTCTTTCTTGTAATTCATTCTCTCGTCAGGTTGAGTGTTGATAAGTGCTAGCATCTCAAGAGTAAATCTGCGTCTGTTAATTGTTTTTCGTGGACTAGGAATTCTACCGTCTTAAAGTTTGGCTTGTGACCAGTTACTGCGCAACAGTGGGCCGCGAGTGGCTGTTTTCTGCTCCATGGGTTTGTCAGGTGCTTTAATGTCAGAAATTGTGAAGAAGATAGTCTGAGTTTTGAGTTTTTGTTCATTGTAGTACCATATAGTGTCCTTTTGACATATATTAGATTTGTCACCTTTTACATTTAATCTTATATTATTATATTGCTTATCGTTCA
>PGFW01065213.1:23287-39845 GCA_003123925.1 Haematobia irritans | reverse complement strand
CTTGCGTTCGGCGTACGTGTGGTGTGTATGGGTGCAAATTAACGCTTGTTTATTCTCTCTCTTTAAATATTTTTTTTGGTCATTCCCTTTTTCGCATTGCAAGTCAACATAGTTTGTTATCCCCACGCGAGTTTGTAAATAATACAGTGTTAACCACTATAAGTGTAAAAAAGCGCCATTGTCCAGGAGGATGGTATTAGCAGGAGAAATGCTAGATATGGATAATTGTGGTTAAGACATTTAATGTGGAAATACGATACGCACAACAAAGTGATAATTTGTGTTCGAAGAAGAGATGATAACCAAACGTTAATTTTATACCTTTTTATATCACACACCATAGAATAGTGACGGGGTATAATATTTGTCATTCCGTTGTAACACATTCGAAATTCGATTTCCGAATATACTAAGTATATTATGTCTTGTCAGGAGAAATTCTAGACGATATAGCCATGTCCGTCTGTCGTCGGGCTGTCTGTCTGTTGTAATCACGGCATACAGTCTTCAATAATACAGAATCGCTGCTGAAATTTTGCACAAACTCGCTTTTGTCTGCAGGCAGTCAATTCGAAGATGGCTAATCAGGTCCAGTTTTGATATAGTCCCCATTAAACCAGACCTTCCCGGATCTGGGGTCTTGGGCTATAAAAAACCTTAGTTCTGTCGATTCGGCCTAATTGAACTAGAGGTGTTTAATGACACCGAGTGTGCCAAAAATGGTGAGTCGGTACATTGTTTGGTTGGGCACCACATATAACGCATCGCCGATTATACTTTCTAGGGCTTCTAGATGATAGTTTCTACCATTCGCTGAAATTTTGAATGAGTTTGGACAATAATAGTGTGCATGAAAATGTTGAGTATCGGACATGTATTTATAGCCCCATAATAGGACCGACCTCCGATTTTTATCTTGGGCTTATTAAAACCCTAGTTTTGATCACACTTGCCTCACATTGGAAATTAGAGGTATTTTAGACCATAAAAAAGGTATGCAAATGGGTAGTATCAGGTCACATGTTTTGATATACCTAATCAGATCAGACCCATCTTACTTTTGGTGCTCTAGAACCGTAATTGTTGTCCATTTGCCTGATCAAATCTGGAGGTTTTTAGGAATATAAATATGTGTGCAAGAAATGATTTTATTTTAGGCTTCTAGAATCCGTAGTTTTTATCTAATTTGCCTGAAATGAGAAATCTAGAGGTATTTACGGACCTTAAATATGAGAGCGAAAATGGCGTGTATTGGTCCATGTTTTGGTTTATCTCCCAAGATAGCCTTCCCGTTTATCCTTCCTGGTGCTTTAGAAGCCATAGTTTTTTCTCCAAATTGCATGATTTTACATCTAGAAGTTTTTAAGGAACATTATACGAGGATGTGCCGAAAAGGGTGAATATCGGCCATGTGCACTAGAAAATGGAATATTTCTGAAACTGATTATAGTTCAGATTTTACTTCTGGTAATCATTTAAAATAATGGGGTAATATATATTACAGAGTGTTAATTTTAATCAGGCGTTTTTCATCGTTTTCTTGCACACTTGCAACAAACTTCAAACTTCAAACAAATATTGTTCTTATAAATCCAGACATCCTGATTATCTTCATGGGTAAGGTATCCTTTGAATTGTATCTTCGGAAGTGTAATGGTTGGAACTGGATTCTGCCTTTTCATCAAATCTCTTGAATTTTCACAGGAAACTATACATTTTGATTCAGTGGTGGGGGTATTAAGATTCGGCCCGGACGAACTTATGGCTTATATACTTTGTTATATAAGGGTATGTAGAAGTTAGTGCATAGTGACTGCCACACACAGAAGAGAACGAGTAGACACATGATGTCTTGTCATGACCGCAATTTTCAATTTTAGTCCCAATCGACTCAAATTTACAACAAAGTATGTTTTGTCAGAAAAACCCTATTGATTTTTGGAAGAAATCGGTCAGTTTAGATATAGCTCCCAAATATATATCTTTCGCCCCGATTTACGCTCATTAAACAACAGAGGCCAAAAGTTTTACTTATTTCTGAAACTTGCATCAGGAGTAAAACGTTCTCGATAACATGGCCCAATTTTGCTGAAATGGTTTTAGATTTTAATTTAGCCTCATCAATATATTCTTTCATCCGATTCCTAACACTCCATATGACAACAATGGTCCAATTGGTAATCCGTAACTCTTTCTCTACCGAATTAAAAAGAAGCCATCTGCAAATATTTTTTTTTTCAGAACTAGTGGATCCCTTTGTGCTAAAGTAAAACAACAAATGGTTGGAAAGTACAATTATGTATAACATGGAGTTGTATAAATGGGAACACCATTATTTACTCAAGGAAAATCAGAAAATTACAAAAAATGGATTTCAACTTTTCCATAGGAAAAAAACTTGGATACAGATTGAAAGAAACACAATGTTCGACAAAACGTAAAATTAATTAACATATCCAATAAAATTAAATAAAGCCAACAAGATAATGATAATCGAACGCTCAAAGGCTCATGCCTCCCAGGTGGACATCGGTAGTGAAAGGGGTTAATGTGAAA
The DNA here is from genome assembly GCA_003123925.1 of Haematobia irritans. NCBI lineage: Eukaryota > Metazoa > Arthropoda > Insecta > Diptera > Muscidae > Haematobia > Haematobia irritans. Next base: position 37,289 of record PGFW01065213.1, on the reverse strand, counting down.
TTTTGCAAAGGGAGAATTAACAGTTGGTAACTATGATAGCAAATTTGGTTTAAATCCGGTTTTAGATCCTATCTATAGTTTGTTTTCTGATTACGCAAAAAAGGCCAAAATGCCAACATTTCCCTTGAAAATCGCCACTTCTAGTCGTAAACTTGTAAACATACTCCAAAATTTCTTATACTCGAATACATATCTATCAACCGATAAATCATAAAATATGCACTTTGCCCTTAAATGCATTTTTTTTTTTTGTCAAATTTAAATGTTTCACCCTATTGTTCCTAACATTGTTTTCCACCCAAGGCACTAGCCGACTTAAATTTTTAATCTATAATTATTTAAATGTAAAAAATTTATCACATCAAGTCAAATTTTAAATTATGTATTGGGACAAAAAACCTTTAGATATAGCACCCAACACATTGACGGATTTGATAAGTATCAGAAAATGCTGATCTATAAATTGGCCAGGTGGAAAAGTTACCCCGTCCGAAAAACAGTATTCTATTGTAAATTTGTGCTACAGTTTCGACAGCTAACTAAATGAAATTGCACAAATGCAAGATTAAGATTAATATTTCCTGTTTATATAGATTTCCTTAGTGTTGTGGAAGGTCATGTTTTTAATCTGATTCGTTCCCCTAGCCCCAAAAAATTTGAACCGAAATTTACACATTTAAATCCATCGTTCTCTTTACTTACAGCTAGATAGGTGCACTGACACGAAATTGTCAATGCATCCACGAAAATTGTAGTGAGTCACGCTCATGGCAAATGCCGTAGCCGTGATTAACAAACCAAATGTCGGCGTGACCGTGAGTCACGAAATAATGAATTTATCGTCGTGAGTGTGCGGTGAGTAACGAATACTCTCACGAAAAAAATCGCCTCGTCACCAAACATAAAACGTTTAAAGACTTAAATTCATTTTAGAATTTTAGTGACACCTAGAGTGAAGGAGTTAATAACGCTCTCCGATTCTAATCGTGCTCATATTTCAGAGACGTCCCTCAGTAAATTACTCTCCTCTCTCACACACAACGAGAGCCAAAGTTGAAAACATGCCGAAATATGCAAAGAACGAGAAGAGACAAAAAGAGTGAATTAAGTTATGCCGGCATTCAGCAAAAGCAAGCATAAAGAGCACAACGAAACATCAAGTCATTCATAGAATGCTAACGAACGATGAAACGAAGGAAACCACTCAGCCAAGAACATCATGATGGCGCTGACTGAGCTATACTATTGTTGTCATCTCTACAGAAAAAAGTATCTAGATACTGGGTGACCATGGCTATCAATCCAAACGAGGCAAAAAAAGGGAGGAATACCCGCATAAGCAAAAGGTTTGTGCTTAAACTTTGATACTGTCACTACTACAATGGCGCCGACGCCGCTGTTACGGCCTTCAACAACGGCGTTTGGCAAAGTTGTAGTGAAGTGGCGCTGTGCAGCATGCGTTGCGCGTCTATGAAGTCTTTCAAATGTTTGGCAAGTTCAGTTCATCGACGGCATACAACGCGTTTAGATGGAGTTTATCATAATTTCTCCCCGCAAATCGAATCGTCGTTAGTGTGATATCCAACATTCATTGCATTTTTTATTGTCTAAAAAGGAAGTGTTTTAATAATAATAATGTGAATTAACACAACAACAAAAAATTTAGTCTTCAGCCTAAGCTCAATGAGTTTTAAATAAATTGTGAAAAAGAATTTGACATCCTTAGCATGACAGGCCTCAGAGGTTAAAGGCTTATTATAAAGGTGTTGTATTTCTTTTTGATGGTTAAGTGATTTTCACTGCATTAAGTTATTTGAACACGTTCAGCGATGTGGGATTTTCAGACATGGTGTTCAAAGAGAAAAGCATGCTCAGTATGCTTTGACATTTCATCTGAATAGAACGAACGATCTCCACAACGTCGAATTTATTCCAGTGAGAGTTGGCGCCCGGTAAGAACAAGGGTTGGCAGAGAAGTCCGCTTTTTTATCGACAAAGTTTGTTCAGCGTGAGGCTCATTTCTGGGTTGAATGGCTACGCTAAAGTGAGGAGGGAGGCAGAAAGTTGCCGAGGCATTTGGAAGTGAAGAGCGGAACCAGTGAAGAGGCCGGGTTCAGGGAACGGTGCCATGGGCGATCCGGGCGAGGAAAAGCACTGTGTGTGGGTTTGTGAGGACGGCTGGTGGATCATTGGAGGCGCGCGGCGGATTGTTTCAAGGATGCTGTGGGAGATGGGGCGCAGAACGGTTACGGGCGGGGGGTGAAGTGGGGGCGATCGCTAATGCGGCTGGGTGATGGGGGCGGGAAGAAGCGGGTGGTGTTTGTTGGCCAAGAGAATGAAGAACATGGAACTTGTTGACATGTGTGTTTCAACAAGATGGTCGCTAGCGGGGAGTGCCAGGCAGCGAGCTCGGCGAGGTTCTTATGGCCATTGGTTGAGGGAAAAGGGGGGAACTTCGGGAGGAACAGGATGTGCATGCTCAAGAAAAGGTGGAGGTCCGGGTAAGGTTGGCGCACCGAGATCAGGTGCGAGTTGTGAGCGGGCCGTTAGAGCTAGTTGGTTTGGGTGGGCGGTGGAGGCGTGCAAGTGCGGTTAGAACGTCTAGGCAGAAATAGAGCCGGAAGCGAGACTATCAGGCTTTGAGGAAGAAGAATTTTCCGGAAGAATTCGGGGCTAGTTCGCCGAAATGCTCGAAGAAGGGTGCCCAAGGAAGTGGTGGGGACTTGCCGAGATGGACCGACCTAGAGACGGCGGGGGAGGTGGGATGCGGGGGGTGGATCAGCCGCGTGGCCGGGGGACAGGTGTTGAGAGGGGGGAAGGTGGGAGAGGGAATGTGAGTCTTAAAAAGTAAATGTCATGGACCAAATCTAACGTTTCAAATAAAGAAAGCCGATGGAGGGAAGGTTGTGGGTGGCAGGAAGTGTGTTGATTGAGGTGCCGGGTTTTTAGTGGAGGGAAAAAAAGGTTATCAAGCTCTGAGGACGAGGGGAGGGGGGGGATGGGGGGGGGAATGCGGACCGTGACTTTAGGTAAGAGATCGAAGGAGCCATGGTGGTGCTTGTGGGAGTCACAGTGGTTCAGAAATTGGAAATGGCTCAGGTGATGGAAGGTGTTGAGAGCATACATGGTTATGAACCATGGTGTTTCATTGTGGCAAGGAGGAACAGGGGTACAATATTGAACGGATAACATGAGGCCGGGACCCAGCCAAGGAAGTGAATATTCTGAAGATAGTGCGTTTTGTTGGAGAAGTGAGAAAAGTCCGTGGCATAGGCAAAGCATGTGAGTACAAAATCTCAGCATGGGTCCATGAGAGAAGGGCAGTGGTAAAAAGGTGTCGGTCAGGGTGTTTGGCCGGAGTATTTTTCGCCGGTACACTGGTCTCGCCAAACTGATGAGGGAACCTGTTCGTGTCCCAAAGGTCGCGCTGAAGTCTTAATTTTTAAAAGATTCCGGGCACAGATAATTGGCGCAGGGATAGGAAGGTTGGTGGCTAAGTTTAGTGTGGAAAGAAATGTAAAGGTAAGTAAAACCTGGGCTGTAGGAAAATTGCGTGGAATAATTTTAGCAATTGGGAAGGGAAAGTGAGGGGCAGAAGTTGTCCGAGGTGTTAAGGACGCAGGTGTTGGCGGAGTGTAAATAAATATGAGAAATTTAGAAAGATTTCGAAGAACCAGGAGAACGGCACTGCAAAATATCAATCCGATAAGAAGCCTGCGGATGGGGAAATTAAATTAGTGTGTATGGAGAAGGAGGTGCACGAATTTTTATGCTTAGGAAAGGTCGTCTCTAAATTTTCGAATCGAACTCAAGTTTCAAAATAGTCAAGGACAGAATGAATGAGTTGGAGAGATCGGAGTCGAAAAGGCGGTTGTTGCCGCGTGGATGGATGAGGGTCAGATGGTGCTAGTATGTATGGGGATAGATAGTTGGGGTTACAAATGAGGCGGGTGAGAAGGGCGGCGAGGATAGCGGGCGGGCGAGGGGGACGGGAGCCCTGTTGACGGGGCAAGGATGAGAGTGTCATAATATAAAAAATTCTTAAGGAAATAGAAAATTATAAAATTGCCGTGGAAAAACAAGAAAAGTTTTATCTTTACTTCTTTCAAGCCTCTTTTCACGGATTTTTACATCGCGCTTCCTGTAACATATATGGAATTTTCTTCTGTGTATATATATTTTTAAGGCGCCATATGGTTGACTCACATTTGGTTACTTCCAGCATACTCTCTAACGTCTTCTCTTTCTAAACACATATATGTTTTAGTAGCTATTTCTAAATAACATATGTTACATCCAAACATATTATATTTACAAGCACTTTATGTCAAACTAATATGTGTACATGAACACATATGGTCCCCAAACATGGTTATGCTAGTTATGAACAATTATATGCTCTTGCACTCAAAATTGTGTGTTGAAAATCAAACATTATAATTTACATCTAAACATATAGCCTTTTTCTTCCGTGTAGAGTAAGAATTTCATATAAACTATAATTCTATAACTTTATTAATACTGAACATGATTTCGAAAATTCCCTACAAAAACCCCAAATTTGTGGAACTTCCCCACCAAATTCCCCGCAAGTCCCAACTCAAATATTTGGGTCCGCCCATCCACGAAAAAATATCCCCGATTGTGGGGTAAAATCTACGCAATAACTGTCAACACTGGTGGTGGGTGAATTGCGTTATAATATGTGAGGGCGTGTTGCCGAAAATTTTTCATGTAATGTGCTCTTGTGCAAAAAAAGGATGCTTTTGTAAAACCCAAAGATCTCAATGAGAAGTGTTGTTTTTTCTTGTCTTAATAGATCGGTTCACTAACAAAAAAGATTTTAATTCTAACCAGAAACCGCTTTAAATCAAAAATTAGTTAAAGATAGGTTTGCGTATGCAAAATCCACTTTTCACAGAATATAACGACATCATCAGCATATTTTACATTTGTCTTGCACAGATAGTGGAAGTGTTGGCTAACTGATTATTAGTAGCTTAAACATCGAACACATTGTTTATTTATATGCGAAGTTGATCAGGATATCGGAGTAATGTAGGATGTATTACAAAACATCAAATAATTAATTGCCATACGTTATGGGGCGTGAATGGATTAAGCGTTTTATTGAAAACAAGTATAACCTCAGAAGACGAGTCCACGGAAGCAGGAAAGAAAAAAGGAGTAAGTAAGGTAGTGACGGATGAGGGCAGAAGGATATTGGACAGGTTTGTGTGCGCGCTTGAAGACCCGCCGGTGCGTAGAAGGGACCGGGTGTACGTTGGAAAGAGTATGGATGAGTAGTAGGGAATTTCGAGGTGGAATTGGATGAAGAAAATCGGGTCATATGTACGCTCGTGGCGGAAGTGAAAGCAGAGGTGTAGAGTGGTTAGGTGACATAGTGGAGGACAAGAACAATTCGGGAGGAGGATCGGAGTGTGTATGAAGGGGGGTAGCAAAAACTTGCTCGGGATAGCCGATCCGTAGTTCGGCCAGACCTATTAGTGGGGACGCATGAAAGGATGCCCGGGTCTAGGATGTTTTGTAATTTCAGACTCGTAATAGTGCCTTAGTATCTGAAGTCGTTTATGCGAAAACGAATATCTTCAGTAATATGGATATTCAACAGGTGAAAATAGGGTCCTCAAGATCCAGGGAGTGGTTAGCGGTTGATTTATGGGGCGAAATTAATATATCCGGGTGGCCTATTTTTTGGGGGAGCGAAAAAATCGGCAGGTGGGCCAGGGTGTGTAAATAAGATATTGTGGCTGGTGGTAAAAGTCGCTCAAGAACAAAAGATTTTGGACATTGTTGTATTCCGCGCTGAGGACGCTTTTTTGATAGGTGAAGTTAGGACAGGTTGGTTCGTCGCGGTGAAAGACGGCCGATCGTTTGGAGTGAGAGTAGGCTTAGAAGGGTGAGTAGCTGATGTTTGTCGCGTTTTCCGGGCGGTTGGAAATTTTCGGAGGGGCGGTTACTATGGTAAGACGGGTGTCGAAGAGAGTGAAACAGATTAGATTAAGCTCAAGGTGTGGGTGTGCGAGTATTCTCTGTTCCTCTAGATTTTCGGCAAGACTTTACAGAATATGTCATTTCAATTATAATTTCAATGTATTTCAGCGAAAAGTAATCGCGAAAATAAAGCTGATTTTTTCAACTCCGAAAACCGAACCATAGTACCTACCTGAAGTCTGAATAAAAATTGGCCGTATACCCATGAAATCAAATCAGCGTGATAACCATAAGGTTATACCAAATAAGAGTAAATTTAAAAATACAATTTCAATTGCGGTATCACGGTAGCCCACATTCACATTAGGGCCTGAAAAGCTACTGAAAGTGTGGAGTAAAATCGTATTTATCAGCCCAGAGAGAAAAGTAGAGTTTCAAAAATCGAAGGTTTCGCAAACTAAGTTAATACTCATAGTTGAAGGTAGCTGAGAGGTTGATTATTTGTGCCAATTCAAGCACCTAAAGTTGGATTTAAGTATGGTTTGAATTAAAGACAAGAAAATTGTGTTACTTGAAGGTTGCGGGATGTGGTGTGGGAGGAGAGGTGTAATGGAGATCGCAAGCGTAAATGTTTGCTCTCCTCGAATACTCTCTATAGATTGTTCAACCCCAGTGAGGGCGAAAACTGTTTTTTACTTACATGTACGGAGAATTGGAAGTCCACATGGTTAAGTTTTTTGGCTTGTAGTGGTCGGTAGGTGGGGTGGTGTGTGTGGGTTTGCATGGTTCGTTCTGTGTGGAGTCTTAAGCCGACTAATGGCTTAAAAAGAAAAAAATTGTAAGTTGCATAGGTGCTTGGTGATGCAGGTGACTGAGGCGAGAGAGTCAGTATAAAAGGTTTTTGGTTTAAGTTATGTTGCGCCATGTATGAAGGCATTGGAGTGTAATGTTGGTCTCGAAATGTTGTTCTTGGCTTCGCTGCCATTTGTTTGGCGATTTTTATAGCTTCACCCACTGACTGGGGTGGGGAGCAGGTGGAATGGAATGGGAGAGGGGGTTTGTGGCATTGTGGTGAGATGGGTGGAAGAGCGGGCCAAAGGAAGGGAGTAATCGGATAGGACCAACCGTTTTTATTAGTACGGGCGGCGGCTTGGAGGAATTAAGAATGTCGGTGAGGTCGGATTTAGCGAGTGGCGCCGGTGCGCTGGTGCGTGGTCGCGTCGGTCTGTGGTGTGCTGTTGATGTATTAGTGTGCAGAAGGTAGCAGCTCGCAGTTTTAGTCCGATTGTCCCTAAAATTTGGTATATGGGTCCTGTTTCGCTCAAAGACGATCCCTATTGCGATTGAAAAAATCGGCTTCAGATTTAGATATAGCTGCCATATTATTTTCAACCGATCGGTCATGAATTGGCCGTGTGTTAATCAACCGATCTTCCTCAAATTCCGTACATCCGAATATTTGAATGGGTCTCGAAAACTGCAAACTATCAGCGCAAGATCGGTTCAGATTTAGATATATGCTCGCCATATATATCTTTCGCCGATTTACATCATTTGCCCACAGAGGCCAATTTTTTGCCTCCGATTTTAGTTGTAAATTTTGCATAGGGAGTAGAATTAGCTATTGTAGCCATTGCGTGCCAAATTTTGGTTGAAATCGGTTTCAGATTAGATATATCTCTACAATATAAGCTTTTCGCTTCCGATTTACACCTCATATGACCACAGAGGCGCCAATTTTTTAATCCGATTTCAGTTGGAAATTTGTTGCTACAGGGAGTAGAATTAGCATTGTTTACTATGCGAGCCAAATTTGGTTGAAATCGGTTCTGATTTGCGAGTGATATTCCCCATATAGTAGGCTTCGCCCGATTTACACTCATATAAACCACAGAGCCAATTTTTAACTTCAGATTAGTTGAAATTTTTGCAACGGGAGTAGAATTAGCGATTGTAACTAGATGCGTGCCAAATTTGTTGAAAATCGGGGATAGATTTGGATATATCTCCCATATATAGCGTTTCCGGCAGCCGATTTACACTCAATTATGACGTCACAGGGTCAAATTTGTTTGCCCGATTTAGGTTGAAAAATTTTGCATAGGGAGTAGAATTAGCATTGTATCCTATGCGTGCCAAATTTGGGTTGAAATCGGTTCAGATTTGGATATATCTCCCATATATCAGCTTTCGCCCGAATTTACATCTCATATGACCACAGAGGTACAATTTTTTGGCTCCGATTTAGTTGAAATTTTGCATAGGGAGCTACGAATTGAGCATGTGTATCTATGCGTGCAAATTTGGTTGAAATCTGGTTCAGATTTATGATATATCTGCCATATATAGCTTTCGCACCGATTTACACTCAATATGATCACATGACGCCATTTTTAACTCCGATTTAGTTTAAATTTGCATACAGGGAGTAGAATTGGCATTTTTTTGCTATGTCGTGCCAAATTGGTTTGAAATCGGTTCAGAGTTAGATATAGCTCCCAATATATATGTTTTCGTGATTTCGACAAAAAGTGGTCAAGAATAACAACATTTTCCTTGTAAAAGCCACTGCTTAGTATAGAAAAGTTGTAAAAATGACTCTATATTTTTCCTAAACTTCTAATACATATATATCGAGCGATAAATCAATAAATTAACTTTTTGCGAAGTTTCCCTTAAAATTGCGCTTCAGATTTAATGCTTTTTCACAATATTTTTTTAAGCTAATATTGGTGTTCCACCCTAGTTGCATTTTAGCCGACGTTAAAATTTTGGTCTATAGATTTTGTAGAAGTCTATGTAAATTCTGTCCAGACGAGTGTATATTTAAGTGTTGTATTGGGAAAAACCCTTTTTATCAAAAATATAGCCCCCAACACATTTGACGGATGTGATATGGTATCGTAAAATTTAGCATCTACAAAGTGGTGCAGGGTATATTATATAGCCGCCCCGGCCCGACTTTAGACTTTCCTTAACTTGTTTTTTAGTATTATTGTGTGTTTTGACCATAATTGACAGCGAATATTTATTGTCTCCTCACAATGGAAGAAAATTAAAAAATATTTAAAAAAAAAATAGAAGTGAAGCAGCAAAAAAATACAATAATTTAAAAGGTAAGTAATAGTTAAAATTTATTATTTTAAAAGCGTGTATTTCCAATATATTGGTGCATGGCAATTTACATTGATTGGCGTATGTACATCTTTTACATTTATGAGAATACGACGTCGCAGCTCTCCAAAAGTGTCAACGACCGAATTATCAGAGTCGTTACAAAGTGAAAATTGGTCCCCTCAGTTTTAACAGGAGCGTGAATGGAGTTGGGCCGACGTAATTGTGTAAAGTAGAGGCCTTATATATAAGGCAAATGATGAGTTGAAATCTAGTTAAGAGTGGAATTTTGAGACACTTACCATTCAACTTTAATGAAAAATCGAAAAAATAAATTAAAAAGCAATTTCATTTTTACTATCTTATACTCAACAAATGATTTTAAGGATGTTTCAAATAATAGGTGTATTTTCGCATCCATGATGTTGATTCTCTTTGCTCACACTTTAAAGAAATTTTTGTGACTTGTCCAAAAGGAATGCATCGGAAGGTTGGCAAAGAGTTGATGGGCGAGGATTTCCGAGATGCGCTTTAAAACGAAATTGTTTGTAGGAATAACTTCCAATTTTTTTTTTGCTGGGTTCCCCGAAAAACATATTATAGCGCGTAATAAATCAACATAAACGAATAAATAGCGTATTTGTTAAAAGGTGTAAAACAACGACAAATTTCAACTATATCTGATAAAAACTTTGACTCGTAGATACTTCAGAAATAAAATCCAATGAAATCACAAGAATGATTTCGCATTTGCTGTGGGAAAAAAGGCCTGACTAAATCCATATACACCAAAACAGCGGCTATATAAACCATATTCAACAGAGATGCAGTAATGAGACGGTGTTGAACGTGAGTAATATTTTAGCTCAACGCTCACGCCAATCACGATCGGAAAATCTTACTCACGGGCACGAACATGTTCATGAACTCACGGAAAATACGCGACTCACGTAAACATATCGTCACTCTTAGGAATAATTTTATGAGTAATTTCTACCTGAGGGACGTAATCTGAAATCATGAAGCACGAATTAAATCGAGAGCGTTATTGTAAACTCCTAATCAATCTAGGTGTCACTAAAACTTGTAAATGATTTAAGTCTTAAAACGTTTTATGGTTGGTGAAGGCATTTTTTTTCATCGAGAGGTAATTCGCTTACTAATCGCACACTCATGGAAAATATTATTTCGTGACGTCACGCTTGCACGCAACCGACCATTTTGGTTTGTTAATCAACGTTCGCATACTCACAGGCCGTTGCCATGAGCGTGACTTCACTACAATTTTCGTGAGGCACGACAATTTCTGTCACGTGCACACCTCTAATGTAGTAAGTAAAGAGAACGATGGATTTTAAAGATGTTTTGTAAATCGATCAAATTTTGTTGGGGGCTAGGGGAACGAATTCAGATAAAAACATGACTTACCACAACACTAAGAAAATCTATATAAATAAATAATTAATTTAAATCTTGCAATTTGTGACAAATTTAATTTAAGAAAGTAGCTGATCGAAACTGTAGCTACAAATTTACATTAAATACTTGTTTTCGAAGGGTCGACTAATATATATCCCTGCACCAATTTATAGATCCACCACATTTTTTTCGTATGAATATCAAGATCGTCAAATGGTTTGGGTGGCTATATATAAAGGGTTTTTGTCCCAAATACATAACATTTTTAAATTTGACTTGCAATGTGGATATAAATTTTTTAGACTTCTACATAATCTATAGACTTAAAATTTAAGTCGCTAAGTGCTTGGGTGGAACCACAATGTTGAGGTAAAAAGATATGTGAAACATGTTAAATTTGAAGCATATTAGGCAAACGAAAGTGTATTTATGAATTGTATCGGTTGATAATATATGTATTCGAAGTATAAGAAAATTTGAAATATGTTTTAAAAAGTTACGACTTGAATGGCGATTTTTACAAGGAAAATGTTGGCATTGTTGCCTTTGCCAGTAATCAAAAAACATACTAGCATGGGATCTAAACCGATTTAAGACCAAATTTGCGCATCAATAGTTACAATGTTAAGTTCTCCCTTTGGCAGAAATTTCACATTAAACCGTTTCACTACCAGATGTCCACCTGGGAGGCACAGTGATTTTGAAGCGTCGATTATACATTATCCTTGTAGTGCTTTTATTAAAAATTTTTTATTGGAGTATTTAATTAATTTACCAGTTTTTAGTCGAACATGTTTTTTCAATTGTATCAAGTTTTTTGTCTATGGAAAAAGTGAAATCCCCATTTTGTAAATTTTCTGATATTTTCCCTTTGAGTAAACATAAATGTCCGGCATTTAGACATACATTCCATGTTAACTATAAAGTTGTACTTCCAAATTTGTTGTTTTTACTATATACACAAGAATACACTTAGTTCTGAAAAAAAAAATATATTTTGCAATGGCTACTTTTTAATTCGGTAGAGAAGAGTGTTTAATACGGATTACAAATTGGACCATTGTTGTCATATGAGTGTAAATCGGATGAAAATATATATGAGAGCTAAAATTAAATCTAAAACCGATTTCAGTCCAAAATTGCAGTATATTCGAGAACGTTAATTTCTACCTCCCTATGCAAAGTTTCTACGTTAAATATAGTAAACTATTGGCCTCTGTTGTTTTAATGAGGCGTATAATCGGCGAAAGATATATATTGGGAGCGTTTATCTAAACCACTGAACCGATTCCTTCCACAAATCAAATAGGGTTCCTATTCTGAACCACAAAACACATAACTTGTGCTAAATTTGAAGTCGATTGGGACTGATATGAAATTGCGGGTCATGAGATCAAGGACCATCAATTGTGCTATCCTGTCTCCTTCTGTGTGGTTGCATATATGCACTAACTTATAATACCACTATATAGACAGTTATTAAAGCACTAAGTTCGTCGGCCGAATCTTAAATACCACCACCATGAATCAAATATTATAGAAATTTCAGAGGATTTGATGCCAAGCAGATCATTCAACCAGTACACTTCCCGAAGATAAATTCAAAGATTTAACCCATGAAGACTAGAACAGATTCTGGATTTATAAGAACAATATTTGTTTGAGTTTGAGTTTGTTGCAAGTGTGCAAGAAAACGATGAAATAACGCCTTGATTTAAAATCTAACATCTGTAGATTTTTACCCCCATTATTTAAATGATTACCAGAAGTAAAATCTGGAAACTATAATTCAGTTTCAAGAAATTTCCATTATCAGTGCACATGGACCGATATTCACCATTTTCGGCACACCTCTATAATGTCCTAAAATACTACTAGATTTAAAAATTTCATGCAAATTTGAGAAAACATTGCTCTAAAGCAACAGAGACAGTAAAATTCGGGAGATCGGGCTATTTGGGAGAATAAACCAAAACATGGACCAATAAACGCCATTTTCGGCTCTCATATTTTAAGGTCCTAAATACCTCTAGATTTCATTTCAGGCAAATTCGATAGAAAACTAAGGTTTTTATAAGCCACAGACCCAAACGGGGTCGGTTTATATGGGGACTATATCAAAACCTGGACCGATATAGCCCATCTTCGAACTTGACCTGCCTGCAGACAAAAGACGAGTTTGTGCAAAATTTCAGCACGATTGCTTTATTATTGAAGACTGTAGCGTGATTACAACAGACAGACAGCCAGACAGACAGACGGACATGGCTATATCGTCTTAGAATTTCTCCCTGATCAAGAATATATATACTTTATATAGTCGGAAATCGATATTTCGATGTGTTACAAACGGAATGACAAACTTATTATACCCCCGTCACCATTCTATGGTGGTGGTTATAAAAAGGGTATAAAAATTAAGTTTGGTTATCATTTTTCTTCGAAACAAATTATCAATTTGTGCTTGTGCTATTATTTCCACGATTAAAATGTCTAACCCACAATTATCTATCTAGGCATTTCTCTGCATTACATCTGTTTGGACAATTGGCGCTTTTTTACACTTATAGTGGTAACACTGTATTATTTACAACACTCGCGTGGGGATAACAACAACTATGTTGAGCTTGCAATTCGAGAAAAGAATGAACCAAAACAAAATATTTAAAGAGAGAGATAAACAAGCGTTAATTTTGCACAGATACACACACACACGTACGCACCAACGCCAAAGTTGAAAACATGCCGAAATATGCAAAGAACGAGAAGAGACAAAAAGAGTGAATTAAGTTATGCCGGCATTCAGCAAAAGCAAGCATAAAGAGCACAACGAACATCAAGTCTTCATAGAATGCTAACGAACGATGAAACGAAGGAAACCACTCAGCCAAGAACATCATGATGGCGCTGACTGTAGCTATACTATTGTTGTCATCTCTACAGAAAAAAGTATCTAGATACGTGTGCCATGCTACTCAATCCAAACGAGGCAAAAAAGGAGGAAATAACGACAATAACGACAAAGGTTTGTGCTTACACTTTGATACTGTCACTACTACAATGGCGCCGACGCCGCTGTTACGGCCTTCAACAACGGCGTTTGGCAAAGTTGTAGTGAAGTGGCGCTGTGCAGCATGCGTTGCGCGTCTATGAAGTCTTTCAAATGTTTGGCAAGTTCAGTTCATCGACGGCATACAACGCGTTTAGATGGAGTTTTATCAAATTCTTTCTCCCCGCAAATCGAATCGCGTTGTAGTGTGATATCCCATTCATTGCATTTTTTATTGTCTAAAAAAGGAAGTGTTTTAATATAATAATGTGAATTAACACAACAACAAAAAATTTAGTCTTCAGCCTAAGCTCAATGAGTTTTAAATAAATTGTGAAAAAGAATTTGAAGAATTTAAAAAAAAAGTAAAGAGTGTGATTGAATACAAAAAGGAAACGAGAAAAAAAAACACTTTAATGCGAGATCAGTCATTTAAAAATTATTAACAAAAAAAAATCAAATAAC
>PGFW01065181.1:8839-19061 GCA_003123925.1 Haematobia irritans | reverse complement strand
ATTTGTCCTTAATATTGTATAAATTGCGCATCCTAAAATTTTTGTAGCGTAATCTTTAATATCGCGTACATATTTTTTCAGAGCACTATACGACCCCATCGTTTCGTTCTTTTAGGATGTAACAAACACGGTGCTCCAACTAGCTCATTAATAGTCTCAAAAATTTTTTTCCGTGTATAAGAAAACCAAAACTTAAATAGCTTTAGTTATACGAGAAGGAAATGCTGAATGGCAGAACAACAACCTTCTTTTTTGATGGCGATGTTGACGCCGTTTTTTTGGGAGAGGATATCACTTAAATTATTAAGGAATAGATACGATCCCTATTGAAAGTTTATTCGACTTTTGGACAAGGTTAGTTAGGTGGCAGCCCGATTATCAGACTCACTTATATATCAGTAATTGTTGATACGCTACATTTGGTGAATCTTGCTCTCTATCATCTGAGTGCTGCGCCGATTCCATGTTTAAGCCCATGACATAGGGGACTCTCTTTTTATAGGCCGAGGCCGATACGGCGTTCCACATTACAGTGAAACCATAGAGCAAGGCTTTGAAACCCTCAGAAATGTCCACCGAGCATTACTGAGGAGTACTTGATAATCGCACCGCTGAAAAACTTTTTGGTGTTCGGTCGAAGGCAGGAATCCGAACCCACGAGCCTTTGTGTATCAAGGCGGGCCATGCTAACATTGCACGTCATGTGGCTCCCATGACTTTTTGGACAAGAAAAAAGAAACTTTATATTTAGAAAATGCGTCTTCTAATGCAAAGCAAAATTTTGCATTCGTATTTTAAGACATGAGAATCTTGACACTCATGACACATATTTTTCAGGCACGACCGCAGAATTTATACTTTAATAGGAATCTGATACCAGATATTGATGATTTTACACATGGTGGGAGGTATAACAGATATTTTCAATACAGAAAAAAAGTGTGATCGTTGGAATTTGTAAAACTTCGCGGCCAGTTACCCAATTGGTCATTTTGTAATTTTTCAGCGAATAACATTTTACTAGAAAAAAAAATCAATATTCCACAATGTTCACTTTACCGATGTCTCGTTTTACAGTCGTTCCCCGTTTTGCTATAAGCCAGTAAATTCCATATAATGCATTACCATAACATCATGTGACATCAGCGGCGAAACTAAGCCTTAAGCACTGCTGGTACGGCTCCTACCTTCTGATGCAAATCCAAATTTGAAATTTTGTTATTTTGCTGATACGAAAGCACTCCTCATCAAAATCGACATAATCATGATCAACAATCATCGTAGCCCTGTAGTTTTCTGCTATGCATAAGCTTTCCCAATGACATAAGAACTTTGCCCGCAAATGTTATTCGGGATGTCATTGGCAGGCGCAGTGTGTTTGTTTTGGAGGTGCTTCGTAAGAATGTACAAAACGGTTGATACTTTTGTATTTTTTTTTTTTATTTTTCACTCTATGAAACAAAATAACAAGTCTAATTGTAAACAAAAAAAAAATTCTTTAGGTTGTTTCCCTTTTCACGGCAAGTAACTGTGCCCAAACATTCTTTTTTTATTTTTTTTTTATTTATTTATTTAATTTAGCCATTTAATAGCTCTTAGATAATAACAAATATTAATAAATTTAGTTTCGGATTTGTATATAATTAAAGAGTTTTGTTTACATATTCAATGACTTTAACGTCTTAAATTCTTTAAAATTTCATTTTCACTTTAGTTGTAAAATGGTAATGTGATAAAAATTTTAAAAGGCCATTATTAAAAGTACTACATTTGACAAAAGTTAGATTTATATGTAATTGTCAGTTAAAATCTAATGTAAATTGACGTAAATTGTAAGGTTGTACATCAGAACATTAGGTAAAATTATTTTGAACATTATTTTGAAACAGTTCCATTCTTCGGCTTTAAATATAAAATTAATAACTTTCATTGAAGCAGCATTCTGATTAACTAGACCATCCACATGTAAGTTTTCCAGCATGATCGAGTAACGTGTTCCAATTCTGACTACACCTAAAGATGCATCACATGCCCTCGGTTTTGTTGTTTCTGTAGTTCTCTCTCTCATTGCATGCTACCCTAAGAATAGTATCGCGTGAACAGTATTTCAAAATGAGCTTTTTATTATTGTATTGTAAATAACGAATTGCAGTTTTTTTTGAAATATTTTTTCTTCCCTTCTTCTTAAAAGAAAGCAAGCTTTTTTGCTATTTTCGTAAGCATACATAGTCGATAATGCTGATCAAATTTCAGATATTTATCCGATAATTGCTAGATATTTATATTTATCTACTTTTCTCTATAATACGCATTTTTCAATAATAATATCTTTCCGTTGCTTGTTCCATTTATAGATCATCGCCTAGTCTTTTTGTATTCACGTTTCATTTTATATTCATTTTAGTATTTCGCCAACATTTGCTAATTCTTTCATTTAGTTTATGTGATTTATTGAATGTTTGAATTTTTCTCCTGTTATATATATCAGTGCATCGTCCGCAAACATACATATCTTTGCCTCATTCAATGTTTTGTGCAAATATTTATATATATTAGAAGAAAAGCAATGTTACCGGCAATTACCAGCCCCTTTTGCGGCACACCCGTAGAAACCATGGATGGCTTGTAATGTAAAATTGCCCATTTAGTTTTTTGTTTTCTATTTTCTAGATAACTTCGAAACCAGTTAAGCTCCTTTCCTTCTACGCCGTATTTGTTAAGCTTTTTTAATAATATTTCCTTGTCTACTGTTTCACAAGGCTCGTTTCAATCTAGAAAAACCGCACTGTTACACAACTTTTTCTTTCCGACTTGCCGTTTTCGCACTGAGGCATATCCACCAATATTTAATAGGGATTCACAGCTATGTTTTTCCTCTAAACCTGCTTTTGCGTTTTCAATTTAACAAATTGTTTCACTTTCAAAGTATTTATTCAATTGCTTGATGTACAAATTTTCTCAATGATTTTACTTATGGTTGGTTAGTGTGTTTCAGCGGGTGCCGAATTGTCTTGTGGATCTTTTTGGAATATTTTTAACTTTTTGAATTGGCGACAATGATGCGGATTCCTTCAAACATTCTGATAATATTCCATTCTTGCTAATGAATGATTCTACTTAAACTATGTAAATGATGTTCCAATGTAATAATTCATTAGATTATCTAATATAATTTTAACTCCGCATTGCTTGTGAGGAAACTGGCTATAATATTATTGTTTATTAAATAAAGCTTTGTTATTTTACTGTCGTACATTGTATGGCGTGCATAACAAATTTTGTTACAAAAATTTATTGGAAAATATTTCGCATTGTATTTCTGCGGGCGGAAAAGTGTCGTATTCTTTACACACAGGAAAAATATATTTAGCGTGGTATTAAAGATTATGCAATCTTGAATTTTAAAGGATGCAGCAATTAAACAAATATTAGGACGAAATTTATTTAAAAAAATGACAATTTAACTAATGCTTGCTTCAAACATTTTTATACCTGCTCCACACTGTGGAATCAGGTATAATAAGTTAGTGCCGTATGTTTCAACACCAGAAGGAGACGAGATAGACACTGTGTCCTTTTGCAAAAAATGCTCAGGCTGGTTCCTGATCGTATATATGGCGATGTCCGTCTGTCCGTCTTTGTCCGTCTGTCCCGTGTAACACATTTATTGTAATAATAAGTCTAGGTCGCAGTTTTAGTCGCAATCGATCTTCAAAATTGGCCACAAGTATGTGTTTTGGCTCATGATAGATCCTATTGATTTTGGAAGAAATCGGTTCAAGATTTTAGATTATAGCTCGCCCATATATATCTTTCGCCAGCCGATATGGACTAATATGGATCCCAGCAGCCAGAGTTTTATAGCCGATTTGCTTGAATATGTTTGTATATGCATAAAACTTAGTCCGTATAGTTCAAGTGTGCATAAATTTGATTTGAAGATCGTTTCAGAACCTTTAAATATAGCTCCCATATATATCTTTCCCCCGATATAGAACTAATATGGTCCTAAAAGCTAGAGTTGTTGGCCTAATTTGGTTGAAATTTTGGCACAGGAGTAGATTTAGCATTCTAGCTATGCGTGCCAAATTTGATTTAATCGGTTCGAATTTATATATACGCCTCCGCATATATAGCTTTCCGCCCGATTTATCACTCATATGACTTGCACAGAGGCTCAATTTTTTTGCTCCGATTTTAGTTGAAAATTTTGCACAGCGGACGTAGAATTTTTTAAGCCGCCCCATAATTTTGTAGGCTAAGTTGCAAATGCGTTTGAAATCGATTCAGATTTAGGATATACCCCACAACCACTATCTTTCGCACCCGAATTATATACTTATATGGACCCAGAGCCAGAGTTTTTTATCCCGATAGGCTGAAATTTTGCACAAGGAGCCCAATTGTAGTATATGGTCATGTGTGCCAAATTTGATTGAAATCGGGTTACAGATTAGATATATTGCTCCATATATATCTTTCGCGCCGATATGGACTAATATGGTCCTAAAAGGTGAGTTTTTGACCAATTTGGTGAAATGTGCACAGGGAGTAAGATTTAGGGGGTATTCTAGCTATGCGTGCCAAATTTGATTGCAAATCGTTTAGATTCATTATATAGGTAGGCTTCCCATATATAGCTTTCGCGCCGATTTACACTCATATGACCAACAGAGGCTAAATTTTTTGCGTTCCGATTTTATTGAAATTATTTCACGATGGAGTAGAATTAGCATTGTAGATATGCCTGCCAAATTTGGTTGAAAT
Source organism: Haematobia irritans (assembly GCA_003123925.1). Lineage (NCBI taxonomy): Eukaryota > Metazoa > Arthropoda > Insecta > Diptera > Muscidae > Haematobia > Haematobia irritans. The sequence continues at coordinate 14,294 of PGFW01065181.1, read as the reverse complement.
CGGTTAAGATTTAGAGATAGCTCCCATATATAATGTTTTTCTGATTTTCGCCAAAAAATGGTCAAAATACCCAACATTTTCCTTGTATCGCCATCTCGCTTGGTCGAAAAGTTGTAAAAACTGACTCTTAATGTTTCCTAAACTTTAATACATAATATATCGACGCTATAAATCATAATAAACTTTGCGAATTTCCTTAAAATTGCTTCAGATTTAAATGTTCCCATATTTTTTAACTAAAATGTGTTCCACCCTAGTGCAATAGCCAACTTAAATTTGAGTCTATAGATTTTGTAAAGTCTATCAAATTCTGTCGCAAATCAGTGAATAATTTAAATGTATGTATTTGGGACGTTAACCTTTTATATAGCACCAACACCATTTGACGGGATGTGATATGGTAATCGAAAATTTAAATCTACAAAAGTGGTGCAGGTAATAATAATACGTCGGTCCCGCCGCGACTTTAGACTATTCCTTACTTGTTTTTAGTTTAAATGTAGGAAACAAATTTTGTGAAATTTCTCTTAAAGAAAAGACCAAACCTTTTTTGAGTTAAAAGAAATCGTACTTTAAATTAACTGAAATCTGATATCTTTAATTTAATATAAAAAAAAGCTTTCAATATACGCGGATTTCCAACATTACAAATAATTGATCCATTAATTTTTTAATTGAAATGTCTCAATCACAGAATTAAAAAACTAATTGATGCCAATTAAAAAAAATTAATTGATACTATTATTTTTTGATTGTTTTTTGTTTCAATTAAAAATTTTTTTGAATCAATTCAATTTTTAATTGAATAGTTTTTAACTCAATTTGAAAGATTTCGTGAAGTTTTTTTTTTTTTGGCATAGGCTTAAAGACTTTTTTTGAGTTTTCAGTAACATCTATATATCCACACACATAGAATGGTGAGGGGTTAATAATTAAAGTTTGTCCCGAATTCCGTTTGTAACACAGCAGCTCGACATACAATATCGATTTCCGACTATATAAAAGTATAATATATTCTTGATCAGTGAGAAATTCTATAGACGATACAGCATGTTCGGCTGTCTGTCCTGCTCTGTTGTAAGCAACCGCCACAGCCTTCAAATAATGAGCATCGTGTCTGAAAAATTTGCTAAGAACTCTCTTTTTTTTCTGCAGGCAGGTCAAGTCGAGAAAGATGGTCTCAGATTTTTATATAGTCCCCATATAAAGCCGACCTTTCCCATTTGGGGTCTTGGGCTTAATAGAAACCGTATTTTAATCCAATTTGCCTGAAATTGGAAATCTGGGAGTAATTTCAGTGACTATCAAAGAGGTGTGCCAAAATATGGTGAGGTATCCGGATCCAATGGTTTGGGTATATGCCCCATATAGACGGATCTCGCCGATTTAGCATTCTTGGGCTTTATAGATAACCGTAGTTTTTATCCAATTTGCTTGAATTGAAATCTAAAGAGGTACTTTAACGACTGCATAAAAGAGGTGTGCTAAAAAATGGTGAGTATCGGCTCCGATGTTGTGGCGGTATATCCCCCATATAAACGTCTCCCCGATTTTACTTGCTTGGCTTCCCTAGAATTTCTTAGTTTTTATCTAATTTGCCTGAAAATTAGAAATTTAGAGGTATTTTAAAACCATAAAGAGGTTGGTGTAAAAAATTTTGAGTTTTCGCCATGTTTTGTATAGCCGCCCATATACTCATAGGTATATTCTTTGGAATCGTAGTTTTTTATCTAATTTGCCTGAAATTGAAATCTAGAGGTATCTTAGGACCACAATAGAGGTGTGCCAAAAATTATGAGTATGGGTCCATGTTTTGGTATAGCCCCCATATATACCGATATCCCGATTATACCTTTCTTGGGATTATGGAAATCGTAGTTTTTATCCAATTTACCAGTAATTGGAAATCTAGAGGTATTTTTGGACCACAAAGAGGTTTGCCAAAAATTATGAGTATGGGTCCATAAATAAATAAATGTTTTGGTATAGCCCCCATAAACCGATCTCCAGATTTTACTTCTTGGGCTTATAGAACCCGTAGTTTTTATTGTACGACCATAAAAAGGTGCGCCGAAAATGGTGAGTATAGCCCGATCTTGCCGATTTACATTTTGGGTTTATTAGAAACCGTAGTTTTTATCCGATTTAATTGAATCTTTGGATTTAAGATAAAAGCTCTTCTTCTACAGGCTAGGACTTATTTTGAGGACTTTGCATTTTTGATTTAAGGTTTTGGGATCAAAATAAAATTAAAATTAGAAGATACTATTTATGGGATTTTCATTGTCCTTTTGCGATATATTAATAAAAATGCCAGTAAAAAAATCCAAATAAGAACAAATACTTCAAAGTAAAATTTTTTTTTTATAAACCAGAAAGATACAAATCCTCAAAAAATAAATTTTTATCTTAAATATAAAAGATTCAAATATTCATTTAATTTGTAAGGATAATTTCCTTTAAAATGCAAAAAATGTTTTTGCATTACTTTAAGGAAAATTTACTCAAAGACATACGACTTTAACGAAGGAACGCAAAATTTCCCAACTTTATAATTATACCCCTAGCGGCCACACTGTGAACAGGTATCATAAGTTAGTGCCATATTGTTTGCAACACCCAGAAGGAGACGAGATAGACACATGGTGTCCTTTGGCAAAAAATGCTTGAGGGTGGGCTCCTGAGTCGAATAGCCATGTCTGTCTGTCCGTGAACACATTTTGTAATCAATGTTCTATTCGCAGTTTTAGTGCCAATCGACCTCAAATATTGGCACAGTATGTGTTTGGGGTCAAGAATTGAAACCCTAATTGATTTGAAATGAGTTCAGATTTAGATATAGCCCCATATAATACTTTTCTACTCGATATGCACTTATATGGGCCCAAGAAGTCCAGAGTTTTACTCTGAATTCTACTTGAAATTTGCACAAAAAGAACAATTGTACTGTAAGTCTGTGTGCCAAATTTTGTTGAAATCGTTCAGATTTGGATATATCTCCCATATAATAGCTTTTCGCCCGATTTAGACTCATATGAACAGCAACAGAGGCCAAAATTGTTTAGTCTCCAATTTAATTTGAAATTTTGGCAGCAGTGGGAGTAGAATTAACTTTGTTGCAAATGCGTTCCAAAATTTGGTTGACAACATCGGTTCAGATTTAGATATAGTCCAAATATATGTTTTCTGATTTCGACAAAAGTGGTCAAAATACAACATTTTCTTGTTAAATCGCCACTGGCTTAAGTCGAAAAGTTTGTAAAAATGACTTTAATTTTCCTAAACTGTCTAATACATATATATCGATCGATAAATCATAAATAAACTTTGCGAAGTTTCGCTTAAAATTCAGATTGAAATGTTTCCCATATTTTTAACGTAAATTGTGTCCCACCTTAGTGCATTAGCCGACTTAAAATTTGAGTCATAGATTTTGTATAAAGTCTATCAAATTCTGTCCATGATCGAGTGATATTGTAAATGTAGTTGTATTATGGGACAAAACCTTAATATATAGCCCCCAACAGCATTTGACGGATGTGATATGGTATCGGAAAATTTAGATCTACAAAAGTGAGCAGGTTATACATATAGTCGGCCCCGCCCGAACTTTTAGACTTCCTTACTTTTTTTATTCAAATTCTGGACGGCTGATCATTGAAATTGAGTCCAATTCGTTTAAAGTCATCTTTAACGTAAATCAAAATTGCCTTAAAGTGAAAAAGATTTATATTGAAATTTTTGATTTAAGATAAAAGCTCTTCTTCTAGCAGGCTAGGACTTATTTTGAGGACATTTGCATCTTGATTTAAGGTTTTGGGATCAAAATAAAATAAAATTAAAGATATTATTTATGGAGTTTTCATTGTCGTTTTGTGCGATATATTAGTAAAAATATTCACGCACAAACAAATGCCAGTAAAAAATATCCAATTAATAACAGATACTTCAAAGTAAATTTGTTTCTTAAATAAACAAAAAAAAAAACATCACAAAAACCTTGCATCTTTGATTTAAGGTTTTGGGATCAAAATAAAATTGAAAAGTTAGAAGATATTATTTATGGAATTTTCATTGTCTTTTTGATGATATATTAGTAAAAATTATACACGTACAACCAAATGCCCAGTAAAAAATCCAAATTATAACTTCAAACGTAAATTTTTTTTCTAATTAAAAAAAAAAAAAAACATTAAACCAAAGATACAAAAACTCAAATAAAGTCTCAGCCTAATATTTTTATACTTTTTTTAATATTATATTTTAAAGATTCCAATATCATTTAATTTTAAGGATGAATTTCTTTAAATCAAAATTTTTAAAAGCTTTACAATTACTTTAAGGAACATTTAACTTTAGTTTTCAAGACATACGAACTTTAAAAGAAGGGCGGCAAATTTCACAATTTATAATTCTTGAAATTAAAGATTATAATATTCTTTAATCAAATTTCCTTATTTTAAAGAATTTGTCCTTAATATTGTATAAATTGTGGCCAATCCTACAATTTTTGTAAGCAAAAAAAAAATGGAAGGCATAACTTTTAAAAGCACTCCCAAAAATGAACCCTGCCCAAAGTTTATTTATATACTTATATATATCTTTATTTTAAATACAACAGGAAAGGTTAATTTTAATTAAATTTTTATCATCTTGCCTTTTCATTAATTTTTTATAAGTAATTTTAAACTTTTTTCTGCTTCAAATTAAGATTAAAAAGCCAGAGTAAGAATTACATAAAATGGAACATATTATTCAAATTTTGTTGATAAAAAATGCTAAATCCATTCTAGAAAAATTGCGAATTTTTGAAAATATTTGAGGCCAAACGTTTCAGACAAGAGTTAGAGTACATTGAAAAATCAAAAAAAAATAGAATTTAGTTTTATTTAGGAAATATCAGAAACTTTTTTAATTCACAACCAAAATTCTGAATCAGATCACACCCCTAAAAAAGTGATTCAAAATGAGTACAACGGCTGTTGAAAATGGTGGACATCCATCCCATGTTAAATTCCATCGCTTCTGCGTCAATTTGCATCCACTTCCAAAAGGATCCAAAAAGAAAATTTTCAACTACTTTTTTTGGCGACGCTTTTTTTACTGGAATCTTTAATATCGGTAAATATTTTTCAGAGCACGCAAGCGAACAACTTTTAACAAAACTCAAGCATAACATACGAATTTTGCAATGTACGACCCCATCGTTTCGTTCCTTTTAGGATGCAACTAAACACCCGTGGTCCAATTAAACCTCATTAATAGGTCTTAAAAAAATTTTTTTCGCGTGTATAGAAACCAACCACTTAAATCAGCATTTTAGTTATGCGAGAAGGAAATGCTGAATGGCAAGAACAACAACCTTTTTTTGATGGCGATGTTGACGCCGTTTTTTTCTTTTCTTTTCTTTTTTTGCTGATAACAAATATTTCATATGAATTTCAGGTGTTTTCCA
>PGFW01065176.1:0-10284 GCA_003123925.1 Haematobia irritans | reverse complement strand
GTACGACACAAATTTCGTTAATTATAATGATGATTTCATTATTATTACCAAATTTCTACCATTATGACATTTTCTTAACGAACGTTACTTCATGAAAAATATCATTGTTTCAATTTTGATGAAATTTACTTGTGTGTACAGTAAATTAAAAGAATATCAATAATGTCAGAATGAGATATAATATTATTGGACCACGCCTTTCACCTTAATGTTTGACTTTAAAATACGTGGGTATGTTGATTTGTGCTATGTTGTCAATTAAAGACATAATTTCTATTGAGTTTATAACTGAATCATCTATCCAAAATTTATATTAAGCGCGCCAAAATTTCGTATGAAATTTTGTTTCTCTTTAGCAGTTACTGGACACAGTTATATATACTGTGTTGATCGTAATAACCCTAGATAGAAAAATTGGGGACCCTCTCACACGTGAGATGCTATATTGGTCCATATGCTATTATTTGCCCGCTGACTCAAATTCCATGTCATGTTTTATAAATATAACGAAGGTTTTTCTACCAGAGTAGCAAAAAACAAAAGAAAGAAAAATAAGTCATTTAGCCAAATTCTTCGTCAAATGGACATGTTATAAATAAACATGGCTTTGTGTGTTTCAAAAAAATAAAACAAATATGGAGGTCTAAAAACACTTTCTGATAGTGAAATAACCCACTGTAAAATGTGTGCTACATTGAATAGGCTCCTTGTGGTTCACCTCTTTGAGTACTCCTACCGTATCATGCAGCCTCATGTCATGCCACTTGTCTACATTCCTCATAAGCTGTGCCAAACGCGAATTATCTTGCAATTAAAAGTGACACACAGTAAATGTTGCAACAACATCACCAACACAAACAATGGGGGGAGCTAGGACTGAGAAAAGCGAGAAGCAAAGCTAAAAACAGACGATTTGTTAAACGGCTCTAACCACTCAGTGTTTTGTCATAAAACTAATTGTCGGCCTTACTGGCATTTACCCATACAGGTTGGAAGCATGGAAGCTTAGAAGACCCTAAAGCCACCCTGAAACAAGTGCAAATCGCAAACATTTTTTGTTTGCGAAATACATATAAGTGTTTCATGTCACAGAAATGGTGTAGGTGTTAGTTTCCGCTAGCAAAGGCGAAAAAAAACTCGTTAATTTTATTCTGCATAGACACCAACAGATGTTATGGACAACAATACCAAACATTCCGAAAAAACAAATGAGATCGACATATGAGTGTGGTAGTTTGGAATTCCTTTTTTTATCATATCAAAGTATCAGTTTAAGAAGAAACAATATATATAAAGGGTGATTCTTTAAAAGAAAAAATAAAAAAAAACACATAAACACGGTATATAAAGCAGTAAAGTTCGGCCGGGCCGAATCCTTAAATACCTCACTCAACAGAATCAAATATTAATAGTTTCCTGTGAGAATTTCAGGGGGATTTGATGACAAGCAATCAGGTCAAGCATACACTTCACGAAGATATATTCAAAGACTAGATCAGATTCTGGATTTAATAAATGAACCATAATTTGTTTGAGTTTAGAGAATCATAGAACATCGTTGGCATAAGTGGTGCCAAGAAAAACGATGAAAATAACGCCTTGATTTAAAAATCTAACATCTGTAGATTTTTACCACCCATTATTGTAAAATAATTTACAACAGAAGTATCAATCTGGAAAACTAAATAATCAGTTTCAGCTAATATTCATTATCAAGTGCACATTGACTGATTATTCAGCCCATTTTCGCAGCAGCCTCTTTAATGTTCACTAAAAAACTCTAGATTTAAAATTCATGCAAAATTGATAATAAGAACTATGGTTTCTAAAATGCCGCAAGAAGTAAAATTCTGGAGATCGTCATTTGGGAGATAAACCGAAAAATGGACCAGATACACGCCGATTTTCTGGCTCTCATATTTAAAGGTCCTAAGAATAACTTTGGATTGTCTCATTAGACTAAAATTGGGATAAAAACTGCGGGACTCTAGAAGCCTCAAAAAAAAATAAAATCATTTCTTGCACACTTATTTATATTCCTAAAAACTCCAGATTTTCGATTTCAGACAAAAGTGGACAACAATTACGGTTTCGAGATGCCCAAAAAGTAATTAATCGGGAGATCGGTTCCATCTGATGGGCTTATAATCAAAACTGGACATATACTCACAACATTTTCGGCATAATCCTTTTTTATGCCCTAACGTAACCTCTACGTGATTTTCTAATAAGCCCAAGAGTAAAATCTGGAGATCGGCTAGTAATGGGGGCTATGTAAAACATGGTCGATACCAACATTTTCAGCATACTACCTTTTTCGGTTTTAAAATACTCCAGATTTTCCAATTTCGGCAAATTGGAGTAAAAGCTACGGATCCTCGAAGCCTCAAGGAGTAAATCTGACATCGGTCCTAAAAGGGGCTATACCAAAAACATGGACCGGTAACTTCACCAATTTCTGGCAGCAGCTCTTTATTGTTCTAAATAAATACCTCTAGATTTTCCAATTTCATAACAAATTGGGATAAAAATTACGGATTCTAGAAGCCAAGAAGTAAGAATCGGGAGATCGTCTTATATGTGGGCTATACCAAAACATCAACCTTATAGGTCCACCATTATTGGCACTACCCTTTATTGGTGCTAAAAATACGCTCAGATTCCGATTTTCAAGGCGAATTGGTAAAACTATGGTTTCTATAAGCCCAAAGACCTCAAATCTGGGGAGTCGCATTATATGGGGACTATATCAAAAAGCCTGAACTGATATATGCCATCTTCGAACTTGAACGCCTGCAGACGAGCAAAGACGAGTTCGTGCAAAATTTTTCAACCACGATTGCTATCATTAATTGAAGAACTGTAGGCGTGATTAACAACAGAGAGCGCAGACAGACGACGGACAGACGGTTATATCGTCTTTAGAATTTCATCCTGATCAAGAATAATACTTTATAATGGTCAGCAAAAGACGATATTTCGATGTGTTACAAACGGAAAATGACAAATTATTATACCCCGCCGTCACCATTCTATTGTGGTGGGTATAAAAAAACAAAATATTATTTGAGCTCTATGCACTCAAAATAAAATAGTTACTGATCCAAAGATGTTTAACCTTTCCCTTAAATGATTTTGGTAATGGATTCGGGGAGTCAAAGATGCGCTTCGATTTAAAATAAAGACATTTTTTACGGGCCTCCCGTGCTTAAATCGAGGATCATTAAAAATTAAAAATTGGATACCGATCTCATTCATCGAGTTTTTATACCCTCCACCATAGAATGGGTATACTAACTTGTCGTTCCGTTTTATAACACAATCGAAATTATTGGCTCTAAAGACCCCATAAAGTATATATATAATTCTGGGTGGTGTGAAAATTCCGAGTCGAGATTTGACAATGTCGCTCCGTCGTTGAAATTCACGCCTAAACTCCGAAACTTGGCATATAGCAGTTGTTATTGATGACGGTCGGATGGTATTTGCAAATGGGCCAATATTCGGACCACTTTTACGTATAGCCCCGCATGTAAACGACGCCCCAGTATTTGGCTTTGCAGAGGCCTCTTGGAGGGCAAAAATTCATCCGATCCGTTTGAAATTTTGTACGTAGTGGTTAGTATATGGTTCTTTAACAAACATCAAAAAATCCGTCCATATTGGTGCAACTAATTATATATAGCTTCCATATAAACCGATCCTGCAGATTTGACCTCCGGAGCTCTCCTGGAGGAGCAAATATGCTTTCCGATCCGGGTTGTAATTTGGTATGTAAGTGTTAGTTATATGTCTAAACAACCAATGCGAAAATTGGTACATATCGGTCCATAATTATATATAGCCCCCAATATAAACGATTCCCAGTTGAACTCCGGAGCCTCTTGAGAGAGCAAATTTTAATCCGATCCAGTTGAAATTTGGTAAGGTGGTGCTCAGTATAATGGTCTCCAACAACCAAGCAAGAAAACTGGTCCATAATAGGTTCCATAAAATTATATGTAGCCCCCATATAGAACCCGATTCCTGATTTGACCTCCCGAGGCCTATTAGAGGAGCAAAATTCATGCCGATTGGCTAGGTGGTGTCAGTAATAATGGTCTCCAAACACCAAGCAAAAACTGGCCATAATAGGTCCATAATTATATATAGACCCATAATAAACCGATACCAGAAATTTGAATTCCGGAGCCTCTTGGAAGAGCAAAATTTAAATCCGATCCGGTTGAAGATTTGGTACTGTGTTAGTATATGGTATCTAACACCATGCAAAAAATTGGTCCATATCGGTCCATATATTATATGTGTCCGCTAACAGTCAAATGCAAAAATTGGATGCATATATCGGTCTATAGTTAGTATATAAGCCATGGCCAATCAACAACAAAAATTGGTACCCATACGCACAAAAATAAATCACCTAAAAATTTTATTGCGTAAATTGTTGAGTCCTATATTTAAGTTGCATAATCCTCCATATTAGGTTAATATTTTTTTCAGTGGTGAGACAAATTGGTCCCATATCGCTCAAAAATAATCTGCCAAAAATTTTTTATTTGGCGTAAATTTTGAGTCCTAAAAAGTTTAAGTTCATAATCCCCCATATTAGGTTTCAATATTTTTTTTCAGTGTGGACAAAGAAGATTAAGGACTTGATCAGTTTTCTTGAATACCAGATTAATTTTTGAATTAAAAATTTCATAGCATTTGTAAGTTAATCGCCTGTTTGTCCAGTATCAAGGCTAACATGAAAAATAATATTTTAAAAATAAGTTTACAATATGTAAAAAGATGTAACCGCTTTAATGTTACTAATTATGGAAATACTTTTTATCTTTCCAATACCTATACCAATGATTCCCCACAAATACTTTTGTTAAATAATTCAGTAAAGCTGTGTTTAGGGTAATGGATATAGTCGGCCGCTATATCAATAACCTGCTAACCACCCATAAGCTGAATTAGTAAACGGAAGAATTGTGGGTATCATTTAAAAAGGTTTTGGAAGATAAACTGGCATTCCATATTTCAGAACATTAAGGGCTACAATGTTATTGGGAGTATTTATCACAATGCTGAACAAAAAATGTCTGATATTAGGAGCCAAAAAAGCTTGATTTTGCACTAAACAGAGGGTTTTTTTTAAGTAAAAAATACCACTAATATTGATCCATTATTAAAAACAAGTAAGTAAAGTAGAAAAGGTCAGGCAGGCCGACTATATCATACCCCTAAAACAAGCCTAACTGAATTATTAAAAGCCATTTGTGGGGAATCAATTGGTATAGTAATGGAAGATAAAAAGTATTTCCATAATTAAGTAACAATTAAGCGTACATCGTTTATGGGAGTATTATCACAGATCTGAACAGAAAATGTCTGATTATTAAGAAGCTGCTAGTTGATTCTGGATCTCATAGTTAGTAAATGCCACAAATATTGAGTCCGTAATTAAATAAACAAGTATATACGCCGTAAGTTCGGCCAGGCCCTAATCTTATGTACCCTCACACCATGGATTGCGTAGAAAACTTCTTACTAAAGAACGTAAACTACTTGGGTTCGTAACACTGCCGATGCAAGGTATCTTAAAAAAACCTCTCTTTAACACGACCGTCCTCTAAATTGGTAAGTAATCCCATAACGGGATATATGAAACAAAAAAAAGGGCGATTAAATACGTAATATAATTCAGTTCTGACAGAATTGTCCTATAGAAATTAAAAAAAGTTGACATAATTTTCGCAATAGAAATAAAATTTGACTAAATTTTCTATAGAAATAGAAATTTTGGAACAAAAATTTTCTAATAGAAATAAAATATTGACAAATTTTCTATAGAAATAAAATTTAAACAATAAATTTCTACAGAAATAAAATGTTGACAAAACTTTCTAATAGTAATGAAAATTGACAAAATTTTGGTAGATTTATTTTTGGCGATATGAGCCAAAAATTTTGTGTGAGATTGGCCATTGGCTATATATAACTATAAGACGCGATTATGGACGCAATTTGTTGCATGCTGTAGCGGCCATATACTATGCGCAATTACTTTCAATTCACGAATCGGATGAAATTTTGTGATCCAAGAAGTTCGAGTCAAATCTGGGGATAGATTTATATGGGGGCTTAATAGATAATTAGGATCCGATATGGAACTAGGGATCTATAATCGAAAATCGATTTAATCGATTATTCGAATTTTGGCCATTGAAAATCGAAAAAAATCTAAAATCGATTATTAACCTAAAAAAATAATCGCAAAATCGATTTTAGATTTTTCATCTAATTTTAATTTGACTATCAAAAACTTCGATTTTAGTGTTTCTGTTTTCAATATTCTTGGTTTCAATTTAAATTGAAAAATACCGAGAATATTTCTTCATTTTTATTTATAGAATCAATTACCCAATAAAGAATAAAATATTGAATTTGATTAAGTTAAATATCAATTGGTTTAAATGAATCCTTTTGTGTTTTCAATTTTGCTGAATTTATTGGGGAAAAATGATAAATGATTCGTACTGTTAAAAATTTTATACTTAAAATTTTAAAAAATATATTAAAACTAAAATTTTAAAAAAAAATTAACAATGTTTGACTGAAACACTAATTTTTGCATTTCTCATCCAACTCGCAAAACAAAATAGATTATCAATAAACGAATATTTTTGGTATAATCATTATTTTCATAAATTCGTATTACGAAAAATCGAAATATTCGAATTTTGAAGGAAAAAATAATTCGAAAATCGATTTTTGATTAAAAGTCAATAAAATCGAAAAGTCGAAAAATCGATTATTTGGTTTGTACCATAGATCCCTAAAATATGGACCAATTTATGCACGGTTGTTAGATACCATAAGCATACATACCACGTACCAAATTTCAAGCGGATCGGATTAAATTGCTCTTTCCATGAGCTCTGGAGTTCAAATCTGGGATTTGGTTTATAATGGGTCTGATATATAATTATGGATGATATGAACCCGTTTTTTGCATGGTTGTTAGAGACCATACCATACCACGTCGCAGATTTAAAAACCGGATCGTATAAATTTTGCTCCTCTAAGAAGGCCTCCGGAGGTTTAATTGGGGATCGGTTTAATAAGGGGCTATATTAGTAATTATGGACCTATATGGACTCAGTTTTTGCTTGGTTTTAAAGACGGAAATATACTAAACACCATGTACCAAATTTCAGCCGGATGGGATAAATTTGGTTTCGTCTTAGAGGCTCCGCAAGCCAATTTCATGTAAAGGCGGTACTAAGTTTAAACCATTTTTTGTGATTCCATTTTCTTTCAAGCTATATAGATTTTCGACAAAATAAGTTCGTAAGTTATAATTATTTTTTGGCAGTTTATTGTGGTTTTGTGAAACAGAAGCAATTAGTACCGCCTGTTATATAATAAAATATAATTAAATAAATTAAAATGAAAGTCCAAATGTAATTTATTTTCATTTTAATCCAAATAAAGTTCGACTCTAGAAATAAACAAAAAATCACAACCAATGTGGCTGTGCTGCTTTGGAGGTGTCTGTAGCAACATGCATAACCCACGCAAAACATTTATAACCCAAGTAGCAACATGTTCTATGCAACATGTATTTGATATTTGTTATGCTTGCTTTGGTTTCGATTGCCTTTTGTTGTGCTTGTGTTTTCAAGCCATGCTGCCGTCGAACGATGTATTTGTTCGGTTTGTTTTGCGAAGCGCTGATGTTTGAATGTTCATATAAAAAAATTCAAGCCATTTGAAAATCGCTTTCAAGCATACTTGTGCATGACCTTTAATTAAGTAGACGCATATACCTGACCCACGTACCCATTTCAACTGGATCTAGGGATTTGGAATTTTGCTCCTCCAGGAGGCTCAAATCTGGGACGGTTTTATATGGGGCTAATATAATATTATGAATCATATGGACCGAGAATTTTTGCATGGTTGTTATAGACCATATACTGAACATTACATACAAATTTTCAACCGGTTCGGATGAATTTTTCATCCAAGAGAACTCTGCTAAGCAAATCCTGGGAGTCGGTTTAAGTATGGGGGCTATACGTAAAAGTGGTCTGATATAATACCATCCGACGCTACATCAATCAACAACTACTTGTGCCAAGTTTCAGTCGATAGCTTGTTTGTTTCGGAAGTATAGGCGTGATTTCAAGCAGACGGACGACATGCTTCAAATCGACTCAGAATTCAACCACCAAGAATAATATGGGCGTCTTAGAGCAATACTGCGATGTGTTACAAACTATGTGGAGGGTATAAAAAGGAAATCGCTCAATTTAGTAATGGGTATAAATTGGAAACTTGGGAAATAATTTTAAGTTAGAGCTATATGTAAGTCTAACAGCGATCGACTTAAATACTTCGTTATTTGAAATTTAGTAGATTGGGTAATAATATAAGAAGTCTTGAGGTAAGACCCGTAGCAGTCAAATCTTTACAATTTATATTTGTAATTTTATTTGTAAATGTAACATTAATTAATAAATAAGAGTTTTTATGGCCATAATTTGGGAAAATCGAGCGAATGCATATATATGTGAGCTATATCTAAATACTGAACCGATTTGGATTATATTTCGGTTTGTAATAAGCCGCGATCTACCCCATTTATCGAAAATCGGGGCGATACATGTATATTGGGAACTATATCCAAAAATATGATCAATTTCTCTTTCAAATGCAATACCGTTCGTGCCTTCGTGCTAAAAAAAACACCATGTACCAAATTTTATCAAAAATTGCCTTAAAGTAATTGCTGTGAAAACAACAAATAAATGGACAGTCCGGCGGACACCGAAGCGCTGGAACAACTCAGGAGGTGATTCTGAGTCGATCGTGTATATTTTATGGGGTCTAAAGATCATATTAAGTTTGGTAGGCAGCACGTTTGGCAAATCAAAGTTATTATGAACCTGACCACGTATGTGGTATTTACTTTTAAAAAATAAATGCCTTTTGTCATTACAATTTACCGTTAAACAACTGTGCGATACTAATAAGAAGTGCTGAATGTCACATTCTACTGGAGCAGAAAAGCAATATTAAATAGTATGTTCCTTTGGGAATGTTATGCGAGAAAGAGCATAAGCAATTTTTTTCCTAACGTATAGTAAATAATCAATAAGTATCAACAGCTTAAAGGAATTTTTTTATTAACATCCTTCTCGGACACATGACAAATGAAGTGAAACATCTGACACCAAATACAATCATCATATGTGGCATTTGAAGAAGGATTTGGAAAATTTCCCTACGGTCACCAATTTCATGTTGAGCAAAAAGTTACGTGTCCCGTCAAGTAGGCAATCATCGTTCACTAGGGTAAATGGGTTAGTTGAATTGTCGCTAGAGCGAAACACCAGGATATTTTATAGTGTGCATTTACAGCAAATAAACCAAATTTTTTGGCATAGCTTAAAATTGGTATCCCATAAAATAGCTACACTTTGCTCTCGAACCAAGAAAATTGTAGATAAGTCAAAATTCCAATTATATTAAATAGTTTTTAAAGAATGTACGTAAAGGTAACAAGTTATATACAGCAGTAAATTCGGGCCGGGCCGAATTTTAAAATACCACCACCGATGATTAAATAAAATATATAGTTTACTATTGAAAACTCTCGTCGTAAGTGGGTTACTTGAGTAATATATAGAATTTTGTAAGTGGTTGATGACAAATCTTCTCCCAAGGACAGTCACTCCCGAAGGCAAACCCTTTAAAGATTCTAACGCTATGAAGAACCAGATAAGATTCTAGAATTGTATGAGAACCAATTTTGTTTGAGTTTTAGAGAAATTTAAACATATCGTGTAATGATTAAATTACGCCTTGAATTTAAAATCTTTAAAATCTGCAGATTTTTTCCGTCATTATTTAAAATAAATAGCGATGAGTAAAATCTGGAAAATTTTTAACTTTCTAGTTTGAAGCAATTTTCATAGATCATGCGCCTGCTATTTTAGAGATTTTAGAGTTGAAGTAAACCGAAAATACTTTATAAGAAAAAGGAAATTTGTTTTGATCTAAAAATTTTCAATTATATGATTTACTAATTTCCAGCATAAAATAATTCTGATAAAAACTACGGATTCATAGAACCAAGAAAATAAAAAGCCGGGAGATCGGTGATATATGGGGGCTATAAACCAAAACAATGGACCGATAGGTAACCATTTGCTATCAATATATTTGTGATCTTAAAATACCTCAGAAAGTTCAAAACAAATTGGCTAAGAAAACAATAGTCTCTAG
>PGFW01065174.1:0-10301 GCA_003123925.1 Haematobia irritans | reverse complement strand
TCTAAAATTCTGTAATGATTAATGACTTTCATTAGTGAATAAACTTGAGTGAGTCGAAACACCTCGATAAAATGAATCTGGTAGGATAGCAAAGAGCAAGAACAAATATTTCTTATAAAGGATGACAAGAACTGAAAGTGAAATTTATTAGATGACTTTGAAAAAGGAATATAAACCAAATTCTTGTCTTTTGCAAAGTGTTTCGATGCAATTTTGCAAATAATTCGACATACGTACAGATGGTTTGCCACTTAACTAAAGTGTTGTACTGTAATAAAGGCTAATTTTGTTGAATTCGCTGAGATGATGATTTGGTCCCTGATCAAAGAAAAAATTTAAAGAAATCGACTATTTAGTTGTTACGAGTGATTGTCTTTTAATCAGCGTTTGGTTGATAAGTCCCCGGTCCTGACACAATAGATGGCGTCGCAATAGTATTATTTATAAAAATTTTTTTTATATAGTACAACTTTTGAAATGATTCGCTGTCAAAATTGCGCCTATAAGGTCAATTGTTTGTGAGATAGAACATCATATTGTGAAGCAACTTTTGTTATGCTGAAAAAAATGGAAAAAAAAGGATTTCGTGTTTTGATAAATAACTGTTTATTTCTGGGAAGGGAAAAATACGGATGGAAAGCAAAAACTTGGCCTGATAATGAGTTTCGGACTCTGCCCCCAGGGAAATTCAAAATAATTGATAATTATTTGCAAAATGCAAGGCGTGGTGAATATGCAAGTACGGAGGACGGTCGAACGCAGTGGGCGCCCGAAAGAGGATGGCTACGCATGAAAACTCAATAAAAATCCACAAAATGCAATATTTGAATGACAGTAAAATGAGTTGATGAGATAGAAGACTGTCTTAAGATATCAAAGGAAACGTGTTGGTCATAAATCCTTCACTCAATATTGGATATTCTGTGCAAAATGGGGTGCCGCGCGAGCTCACATTGACAAACAAACAACACACGTTGTTGATGATCTGAGCGCGTGTTTTGCAGCTGTTAACTCGTAATGCCACTCGAGTTTTTCCATCAATATGTGACAATGGATGAAACATTGGCTCCATCACTCACTCCTGAGTCCAATCGAACAGTCGGCTGAGTGGACAGCGACCGGTAAACGGTCTCCGAAGCGTGGAAAGGACTCAAAGTCCTGGCCAAGTAATGGCCTCTGTTTTTGGGCATGCGCATTGAATAATTTTGTATCGATTATCTTGAGAAGGGAAAACCATCAACACGTGAATATTACATGGCGTTATTTGACCAGGCGTTTGAAAGTCGATAATCGCGGCAAAACGGCCCCCATATGAAGAAGAAAAACAAGTATTATACGGCCGTAGTTCGCCAGCCGAATCTCTATGTACCCTCCTACCATGGAATTGCGTAGAACTTTCTACGAAAGGACTGTCAACCACAATCGAATTAATTTGGGTTAGTGTTATCTTTAAACTCTTAACATCGTTTTCAAATTGTTAGTCTAGTCCATATGTGATATGTATAGGTAAGTCTACAAATAATTACGAATCGATATGGTACTTTTGTACGGTAAGTAGAGAGCCAGAATTAGAAATATGGGGGTTGTATATATGATGGGCTATATTACAATAATGAACTGATATGGACCAATTTTTTGTCGTGATTGGGGGATCGTATTTATCTGAGTCTATATAACTATAGCCGGATATGGACCAAGTTAGGCATGGTTGTTAACGGCCATATTACTAGCACAAATGTACCAAATTTCAACTGACTCGGATGAAATTTTGCTCCTCATAGTGGCCTCCAGATACCAATTTCGGATCGGTTATATATGGGGCTATATATGATTATGGACGATATGGAACACTTTTGGCATGGTGTTAAATATGTATTACTTACCACCACGTACCAAATTTCAACAGAATCGGATGAATTTTAGTTTCTGCCCGAAAGACACCCGGCGCGTTAAATCTGGGGATCGGTTTATATGGGGGCTTATATATAATTATGGGACTGATATGAACCAATTCCTGCATGGTTGTGGCGATACCATATACTACATCACGCCTACAAATTCAAACCGAATCGAGATAAATTTTGCTCTTCCAATGGGCCTCCGCGAGTCAAATTGGGGATCAGTTTATATGGGGCTATATACTATTATGAACCGATGTGCGACCAACTTTTGTTGCACGGTTTGTTTAGAGGAACCCATATACCAACATCATGTTACCAAATTTCAGCCGATCGATTGAAATTTCTTTCTTTTAGAGGCTCTGCCAAGACAAATCGGAGATCGGTTTATATGGTGCGGGCTATATATAATTATTGACCGATGTCGAACTAATTTTATGGACATAGTTTGTTAGAGACCACATACCAACATACATGTACACAAATTTCAGCCAGACGGATGAAATTTGCTTTCTCTTAGAGGCATCCGCAAGCAATCGGGAGATTCGGTTTATATGGGGGCTTATATAATAATGGACCGAATGTGGACCACTTTTTTTGCAACGGTTGTTAGAGACATATACCAACAACCATGCTACCAAATTTCACCGGATCGGATGAAATTGCTTCTTCTTAAGAGAATCGCCAAGCCCAAATTTGGGGGGTCCGAATTTTATGGGGCTATTACGTACAAAGTGGACCGATATGGCGCATTTGCCAATTTCCATCCGACCTACGTCAATAACAAACTACTTGTGCCAAGTTTCAATTCGATAGCTTGTTCGTTCGCGAAAGTTAGGTGATTTCAACAGACGTGTTCGGAACAGACGGGACATGCTCAGATCGACTCAGAATTTTACCACGACCCAGAACTATATATTACTTTATGGTCTTAGAACAATTAATATATCGATGTGCTACAAACGGAATGACAAAGTTAATATACCCCATCCTATGTGGCAGGGTATAAAAAGTGTTGTTCCACCACGACAATGCACCTTTGCCACAAGAATTGAAACGATTGAAAAAATTCATGAATTGGCTTTGAATTTGCTTCCCCACCCACCGTATTCTTCAGATCTGGCCCCCAGTAACTTTTTTTGTTCTCAGACCTTCAAAAGGATTCTCGCGTCTGCCTGCCAATGAAGAGGTGATCGCCGAACTGAGGCCTATTTTGAGGCAAAACGAAGGAGTACTACCAACAATTGTTATTAACAAATCTGGAATTGTTCGTTATTAATTCGTTGTATGCGCTCTTGAAGGAAACTAATGTTGAATTATTTAAAAAAAGAATTTGACAAAAAAAATGTGTTTTTTCTTTGTTAGGACGGAGGACTTATCAGCAACCCTGTTATGCGTTTTTGATCAACTGTTAACAAATGCGGCACCCATCTTGCAGAAAGCTTTTTTTTGCATAATTTTCGCGGACACTTCTGGTGACAAAATTCCGCGACAATCCAGACAAATCCGGCCACTGGCAAGTCTACGTTGAGGCCGTCCAAAACCAATTGTTGCTTCCCGAAAAACCATTGTGTTTGAGCGCCTACAGGATAATCAATTTTCCACAAGCAATGAGGAGCTTTCACGCATCGGCTCAACTAACTTCATTTTCTTGAGCACCTCAGACATCAATTTGATGCCGAATGACTTATTTATTTCCGTAGGTTAGGTATAGTCAGGGCAAGTAGCCTGATGATTTAGGTCAAATAGACTACTCAGTCCATTCTGTTGATAACCACAGTGGTTAACTTCTCTAATATCAAGCGATCTCCTTTTTATAGCCGAGTCCACCACTTACAGAAGCATTGAAATACTCAGACATTGCAACTAGCATTACTGAGAGGTGATAATCCACCGCTGAAAATTTTTTGGTGTTTGGTTGAAATTGGAGTTGAACCGATTACCCTTTGTATGCAAGGCGTTTACATGCTAACCATTTGCCACCACGGTGGCTCGACTTTATTGCGGTGCCATTAAAAATGAAAAAGACGTTGTTTGACATCCTGAAGAAGCGGCAATTGTACAAGGCATGCATAAAGTTTTTTTATTACATAAGATTTTTTATACCCTCCACCATAGGATGGGGGTATATATAACTTTGTCATTCCGTTTGTAACCACCATCGCAATATTGCTCTAAGAAACCACAGGTATATATATTCTGGATCGTTTGGTGAAATTCTGAGTTGCGATTCTGCAGCATGTCCGTCCCGTCTGTGAATCCACGCCTAACTCCGAACCCGAAACAAGCTATCGACTTGAACTTGGCCACAAGTAATTTTTATTGATTAGGTCGAATGCGTATTACAAACGGGCCATATCGGTCCACTTTTACGTATAGCCCATATAAACGGACCCCAAATTTGGCTTGCGATTGCCTCTAAGAGAAGGCAAATTTCATCCCGAATCCGGTTGAAATTTGGTACACAAGTGTTAGTATATGGTCTCTAACAGCATGCAAAGATTGGTCCATATCAGTCCACATTTTACGTATAGCCCCCCCATATAAACGGATCCACATCGCGCTCCTAATTATATATATCCCCCATAATAAAACGATTCCCCCGGTTTGACTTGCGCGGAGCCTCATAAGAGAAGCAAATTTCATCCGATCCGGCCTGAAAATTTGGCTACATGGAGTTGGTATATTTCTTCTAACATGACCATGCAAAAATTAGGTCCACATCGACCCATACATTATATATAGCCACCCCGTTATAAAATCGATCCCCAGATTTGACCTCCGGAACCTCTTGGCAGAGCAAAATTCATCCGATTCGTGAAATTTAGTTACGTGGTGTTGGTATATGGTTTTTACAACCCATGCAAATGGTCCATATCGGTCCATAATGTATATATGTCAAATCATGGGGGATCGATTATACGGGGGCTATATATAACTTATGGGTCGATTGAATGGACAATTTTTGCATGGTCACTTAGAAGCACATATACCAACTCCATGTTACCAAATTTTCAGCCGGATCGGATGAAATTTGCTTCTCTTTAGAGGCTCCGCAAGTCAAACCGGGGGAATCGGTTTATATGGGGGCTATTATATAATTATGGACGATGCTGGATTTCCGTTTATATGGGGGCTATACGCTAAAAGTGGACTGATACTGGACCAATCTCTTGCAATGGCTTTAGAGATCCACTATACTAACACTGTGTACCAAATTTCAACCGGACTCGATGAAATTGCTCTCTCTTTAGGAGCAATTCGCAAGCCAAAATTTGGGGGTTCCGTTTATATGGGGCTATACGTAAAACGTGGACCGATATGGCCCGTTTGTAATACCACGACCTACATCAATAACAATTACTTGTGCAAGTTTCAAGTCGATAAGCTTGCTTTCCGTTTCGGAAGTTAGCGTGATTTCAACAGACGACGGACATGCTCAGATCGACTCAGAATTTCACCACGATCCAGAACTATATATACCTTGTGGTTTGCTCTAGAGCAATATTGCGATGTGTTACAAACGGAATGGACAAAGTTAATATACCCCCATCCTATGGGTGGAGGATATTAAAATCTTATGTATACAAAAAAACTTATGCATAGCCTTGAGTACCAATTGTCGCTTCTATCAGGTGTCAAACAAAAAACGCGTCTTTTCATTTTTTACTGCACCGCATAAAAGTTGAGCCACCGTGGTGCAATCGTTAGGCTATGTCCGCCTTGCATTACAAAGGCGATAATTGGGTTCAACTCCAGTTTCAACCAAACACCAAAAATTTTCAGCGGTGAATTATCACCTTCAGTAATGCTAGTGACAATGGTCTGAGGTATTTCAATGCTTCTGTAAGTGGTGGACTCGGCTATAAAAAGGAGATCCCTGATATTTAATAGAAGTTAACCCACTGTGGTAATCACAATGGGACTGAGTAGTCATTGAGCCTAAAAAATCAGGCTACTGCTATATACCTAACGCTACGGAAAAATAAAAATAAGTCATTCGGCATCAAATTTGAATGTCTTGAGTGCTCAAAAATTGAAGATTAGTTAGAGCCGATGCGTGAAATGCATCTCAATTGCTGTGCGGAAAATGATTATTCTGTAGGCGCCAACACAAATGGTTTCGGGAACAACATATTGGTTTGGGAGCGGCCTTCACGTAGGACTTGCCAGTTGGCCGGATTTCGTCTGGGATTGTCGATGCGGAATTTTGTCACCAGAAGGTGTCTCCGAAAAATTTTGCAAAAAAAAGCTTTCTGCAAGCATGGGGTGCCGCATTTGTTTAACAGATGATCAAACAACGATAACAGGGTTGGTGATAAGTCCTCGGTCTAACAAAGAAAACACTTTTTTTTTTTGTCAAAATTTCTTTTTTTTATAATTTCAACATAGTTTCCTTCAGAGCGATACAAAAACGATTATAAACGACCTTCAATTTGTTAATACAATTTTGCGTAAGTACTCCTTTCGGTTTTGCCTCAAATAGGCCTCAGTTTTCGGCGATCACCTCTATCATTGCACCAGACTGCCGAGATCCTTTTGCAGGTCTGAGAACAAGAAAAAAGTTACTGGGCCAGATCTGTCAGAATACGGTTGGGTGGGGAAGCAATTCAAAGCCCCAATTCATGAACTTTTTATCAATCGTTTTCAATGACTTGTTCGCACGGCGTGCATTGTCTTGCGTCGGAACAACACTTTTTTATACCCTCCACATAGGATGGGGGTATATTAACTTGTCATTCCGTTTGTAGTAGCACAATCGAAATATTGCTTCTAAGACCCCATAAAGATATATATATATTCTGCGGTCGTGGTTAAAATTCTGAGTCGATCTGAGCATGTCCGTCTGGTCCGACCGTCTGTTGAAATCACGCTAACTTACCGAACGAAACAAGCTATTCGAATTGAAACTTGTCGCAACAAGTAGTTTATTGACGTAGGTCGGATTGGTTATTGCAAATGCGCCATAATCGCGTCCACTTTTACGGATATAGGGGCCCCCCATATAAACGGACCCCCAAAATGGCTTGGCGATTCTCTAAGATGAAGCCAAAATTTCATCCGATCCGGCCTGCAAATTTTGGTACATGGCTGTGGTATATGGTCTCTAACACCGTGCAAAAAAGTGAGTCCACATCGGTCATAATTATTCATATAGCCCCCATATAAACCAGATTCTCCCGATTGTGGCTTGCGAAATTCCTCTAAGAGAAGCAATTTTCATTCCGATCTGGCTGAAATTTGGTACATGTTGTTGGTATGTGCGTCTCTACAAAACTATGCAAAAATCTAGTTCACATCGCGTCAATAATTATATATAGCCCCCATATAAAACCGATCTCCCGATTTGTCTTGCAGAAGCCTCTAAAAGAAGCAAATTTTCAATCGATCCGGCTGAAATTTGGTACATTGATGTTGGGATTATGGTCTCTATTAACAAACCGCTGCAAAAATGATGTCCACGATCGGTTCATAATTATATATAGCCCCCTATAAACTGATCCCCAGATTTGACAGTCCGGAGCCCAATTGGAAGCAGCCAAAATTTATCCGAATTTCCGGTTGAATTTTGGTACGTTGATGTTAGTATATGGCTAATCCACAACCATTGCAGGAATTGGCTTCATAATCAGTCCATAGATTTATATTATAGCCCCCATATAAACCGATCCCAGATTTTAACCCGGGTGTCTTTCGGAAGAAACAAAAATCTCATCCGATCTGGTTGGAAATTTGGTACGTAGTGGTAGTATACCGGGGGGAGGGGGGGGGGGAGGGGCGGGGGGGGGGGGGGGCGGGGGGGGGGGGGGCGGAGGGGGGGGGCGGGCGGGGCGGGGGGGCGGGGGGAAGAGCGGGGGGGGGGGGGAGGGGAAGGGAGGGGGGGGGGGGGGGGGGGGGCGGGTGGGGGGGCGGAGGCGGGGGGGATATTTAACAACCATGCAAAAGTGTGTCCATTCATCCAATAATCAATATATAGCCCACATATAAACCAGATCCCGAAAAATTTCGGTTCTTGGAGCCCACGTTGGAGAGGAGCAAATTATCATCCGAGTCAGTGTTGAATTTGGTTACATTGTGCTAGTATATGGCCGCTTTAAAACACCAATGGCCTAACTTGGTTCCATATCGGTCTTAGATTATATAGCCTTCAGATAAATCGATCCCCAATCACACAAAAATTGGTCCATATCAAGTTCATTATTGTATAATAGCCCACATATAAAACAACCCCCATATTTCAATTCTGCGCTCTCTACTTACCGTACTAAAAGTCCAATATCAGATTCGTAATTATTTTGTAAGACTTAACCTATACATACCACATATGGACTAACTAACAATTTGGGAAAAACGATGTTAGAAGTTTAAGTATAACACAACCCAATTAATTTCGATTGTGGTTGACAGTCTTTTCGTAGAGAGTTTCTACGCAATCCATGCGGTGGGAGGGCTACATAAGATTCGGCCTGGCCGAACTACGCCGTATATACTTGTTTCTTCTTCATATGGGGCCGTTTATTGCGCGATTTCGACTTTCAAACGCTGCAATAAACCGCCAATATAATATTCACTGTCTGTATCGTTTTTCCACTTCTCAGATTAATTCGATAAAAATTATTCCATTGCGCATCCCAAACAACAAGAGGCCAAATTACTTATTGCCAGCGGACTTTTGAGTCTTTCCACGCTTCGGAAGACCGTTTACCGGTCGTGTCCACTCCAGCCGACTGATCGATTGGACTACAGGAGTGTAGATGATGGAAGCCATGTTTCATCCATTCGTCACATATATGGGATGGAAAAACTTCGAGTGCATTACGAGTTAACAGCTGCAAAACCGCTCAGAAATCATCAACACGTTTGTTGTTTTTGAGTCAAATGTGAGCTTCGCGCGGCAACCATTTGCACAGAATATCCAAATATTTGATAAGGATTAATGACAACCGTTCCTATTGATATCTTTAAGACAATCTATCTATCTCGATCAACTTTCATATTTACTGTCATTCAAAATCATTTTGTGGATTTTTTTGATGTTTTCATCGGATAGCCAACCATCTTCGGGCCCCACTGCGTCACCGTCCTCCGTACTCACTTTACAACCAACGCTGCATTTTGCATATTAATCAATTATTTTGATTTCCTGGGGGCAGAGTCCGCGAAACTCATTATCAAGCGCCAAGTTTTTTGCTTCCACGTATTTTTCCAACTCAGAAAACGTTATTTTATCAAACACGCAAAATTCCTTTTTTTCCATTTTTTCACATAACAAAAGTTGCTTCACAAAAAGATATTCTATCTCACAAACCAATTGACTTATAGGCGTCAAATTTTGACACGAATCATTTTTCAAGTTGTTACTAATATAAAAAAAATTTTATATAATTAATACTAGCGCGACGCATCTATCTGTGTCAGACGGGGACTTATCAACCAACCTGCTTAAAAGACAATCCTCGTAACACTATTCATCGATTTCTTTAAATTTTTTCTTTGATTCAGGACCCAAATCCAATCATATCTGCGATATTCAAACAAAAATTAGCCTTTATTAACAGTTGCAACACTTTAACGTTTAGTGACAAACCATCTCTACTTGTGTCGAATTATTTGCAAAATTGCATCGAAACATTTTGCAAAAGACAACAATTTGTTTTATATCGTTTTTTCAAAGTCATCTATAAATATTCACTTGCAGGTTCTTGTCATCCTTTATAAGAAATATTTAGTTCTTGCTCTTTGTATCCAACCCAGATATCATTTTTATCGAGTGTTCGACTCACTCAATAGTTGTTCACTAATGAAAGTCATTTAATCATTACAGAATTTTAGAAGAAAGTGGATGGACGGATATGCTTGGTGTGGAATATTGCTTGTACGCCAGCAAACACCATTCAAATAAATTAAATTATTCTCACTTGTATCCGATATTTGTTTTTATACCCACCACCATTTAGAGATGGTGACGGGGCTATAATAAGTTTGGTCATTCCGTTTGTAACACCATCGAAAATATTGATTCCGATTATATAAAGATTTTCTTTATATAGTATTCTTAATCAGGGAGAAATTCTAAGACGACTATAATACGATGTCGTCTGTGTCTGATCTGTCTGTCTAGTTGTAATCACGCTACAGTCTTCAATAATGAAGCAATTCGCGCTGAATATTTTGCACAAACTCGTCTTTTGTATCTGCCAGGCAGGTCAAAGTTCGAACGATGGGCTATATCGGTCCAGGTTTTGATATCATCCCCCATATAAACCGAACTCTTCCGATTTGGGGTCTTTTGGGCTTATAAAGTCGTAGTTTTATCCAATTTGCCTGATAATGAGCAAATCTAGAGGTTATTGTTAGGACCACAAATGCGGCTGCGCCATGCTGCCAAAAATCTCTCTCTGG
>PGFW01065153.1:15689-26953 GCA_003123925.1 Haematobia irritans | reverse complement strand
ATGAAAAAGCCGAATGTTGAATACGTATTATATATTACAGTTTTGACAACCATTTTCTATAGAAATAAAATTTGAGGTATCTGATCGGTCATTCGCAAAGTTTTCTAGAGAACTAAAAAAAATTTACAATGAATTTTGACAACATTTTCTAAAGAATAATTTGGACAAAATTTCATGAACTAGAAATTTTGACAACACTTATCTATAGAGGAATACAAAATTTGTACCAAATTTTTTTATAGACAAGTAAGACGTTTGCGACCAGAAATTTTCGCAGGAGAAACATAGAATTGACACCAGATTTTCTAATAGGGAATGAAAATTTTGACAAATGCTCGAGCTGGCCACGACGTATGAATTATGAACTCGATATGGACCAATTTTTGGTGATTGGGCGATCGGCTATATAACATGAGTAACTATAGAGTATGGATCGAAGTTTTGGCATGATTATTAGAGGCTTATACATACTAAACCGACGTTCCACAGCTTTGACCCGATCCGCGCACTGGAAGATTGTTGCTCTCCAAGTAGGTTCCGGAGGTCAATCTGAGGGACCGATTTATATGGGAGGCTTATATAATTATGGACCGACAGGACCAATTTTTGCATGGTTATGTAAGGACTAACACCACGTACCCACATTGTCAACACGGATCAAGGAATGAAATGTTTACCTCCTGCAAAAAGGCTCCGGAGGGAAAAGACTGGGGATTCGGGCTTATATGGGGCACCTTATATTTATTAGTTTACCGATATGTGATTCCAGTTTATGCATGGCTTGTTAAAGAACGATATTATACCAGGCACACACTGTACCAAAAGTTTTCAACCGTATCGGATGAATTTGTGGCATCTTCTAAAGGCTCCTGGAGGTCAAAGTCTGGGGATCGGTTTATATGGTGGCTGATATATAGTTGATGGACCGAGTATGGACCATTTTTGCCATGGGTTCTAGGGACTCCCTATATATTTACACATGGCTACCCAGAATTCAGGCCAAGTATCTTGGTTAAGTTAGCGTACTTTAGACGGCTCCGCAAGCCGAGTTCTCGGAGCCTCCGTGTTATTATGCGGGGGCTATACGTAAAACGTGGACGCGATATGGCCATTATGCAAATACCGATCCGACTACATCAATAAAACCTATTGGTCGAAGTTTCACAGTTCTGATAGCTGTGTTCCGCGCGTTCGAAGTTGAGCGTGATTTCAACAGATCGCAACGGACGGAACATGCTTAGATTCGACTCCAGAATATTCACCCAGACCTAGAATGATAACATATATAGCTTTATGGGTCTATAGAGCCAATAATTTCGATATGTTACAAACGGAATGACAAAGTTAATATACCTATGGTGGAGGGTATAAAAACCAAGGTCGGCCTATAAGGTGTGTACTAAACACTTTAACCGGTACACACCACATTCGGCACACCTCTTTGTGGATCTAAAGAATTTATATATTTCCAATTTCATGCAAATCGCCCCCAAATCGAGGGTTAGGTTTATATGGGAGCTATGTCAAAACACGGGCCGGTATAGCCCATCTTCGAACTTGGCCTGCGGGCAGACATAAGACGAATCTGTGCCAAATTTCAGGAAAGCGTCATTATTGAAGGCTGTAGCTTGATTTCACAACAGACAGAAGGACATGTTTTCTCACTGATCAAGAATATATGTATATACTTTATATTGTAGGAAATCGATATGTTGAAACGTTACAAACGGAATGGGAAATTTATTATACCCCCATCACCATTTTATGGCGGTGGGTATAACAATGGGTCTCAAACTGCTCCTTCTTGGCGTTACATACAAATGCATAAGCTTATTATACCCTTTTCCTTAGTAGTGGTGAAGGGTATAAACATGAATCCCAATTTCTGTTTTGGTATTGCGCTTCATTTTCTAGTGGAGCCTATTTTCGCTTTCTGGGATGTGACAATGATGGTTGTGATGTACATTAAAAAAAATAAAAATATATAGCGCCTTACTTTGTTGCATTACTCAAAGCATAATTCTAAATTAAGTTTGCTTATGAATTTTACTAAAAAACAAAGTGATATTGAACATTTTTTTGTTTTGTTTGAGCTTAACTCACCTTATTGTCATGACGATAATGAAAAAATATTTCTGCCTTTCCTTTGTTTCTAAGTTCGTAGCATCTTTTTTCCAAAGGTTTTTTCAAATATTAATTAAATTTTGTTTTTTCTTCTCAACTTGTATGCATAATAGTGCTGGTAATGGTATAAATCAAGTTCTTCTATCAGGAGTTTTTCACAAACAGCCAGGTTTTAGTATTTCTGAAAGGTATTGGCGTTGATATCGGGATGCTTAAATCATTTTTTCCACTCCTTTTGATTACTTGTTTTTGTGAGTTAGTGTAGATGGGCGTTATTTTAAGCAACCAAGAACCAATTGGTGAAAATACTGAAATCGTATTATGGAGGTTTGACAGACATACATACATATTTAGTTGAAAATTTATGCAGATAGGTTTAAGCATTGGTTTGGGACATTTTAATTTTGTCTGTTTCTTTGAAATGAGACAACTTTTGTGTACAAAATAATAATTTTTTTTTAGTGGGCGAGTAAATATAAAATATTTTTTTAGTGGGGGAGTAAATTCCCACTAAATTTATATAGGGTTTTGATGGGGGTACGATTCTCATAGCATTGGACTTGTCTAGGACGTTCGATACAGTGAACCATACCACCCTCTTAGGAGATATTATGGGAACTTCCCTCCCTAATAATCTTATGAGATGGATGGCGAACTACATGGTTGGCAGACAGTCCTATGTGGTATTCAGAGGAAAAAATCTTCGCCTAGAAGGAATAAACAAGGCGTGCCTCAAGGCTGTGTACTCTCCCCCCGCCCCCTCCTTTTTAACTTTTACGTTGCAGGATCTTCTCTTCAGATGTTCACCTGATCATAGTAATATCAGGGCGATTGCTGTGAGGATTAATAAGGGACTTCTTTGTCGACAGAAATCTGAAACTTCCTGTCCCTAAATCGACGGCGACCATTTTCACATTGTGGCCCACGGAAGTGAACCTGGAACTCGGTATCCATATTCGTGGCTTGAGGTAAGGATTAATGACTACCTACCCGCACTTAAGGACTTTTTTGTCGACAGAAATCTGAAACTTTCTGTCCCTAAATCGACGGCGACCATTTTCACATCGTGGACCAAGGAAGTGAACCTGGAACTCGATATCCACATTCGTGGCTTGAACAAGATCCTGAAGGCTTCGGCTGGTAGCTCCTGGGGGAAAGATGAGTCTATTGTCGTCCCCTTATCGATTATGCGGGCCCCCGTTTGACTCCAGTTTTCGCACGAAACCCAATGAAAATATCGCTTCGAACGGTGCAAATTAGCGTGCGTTGCGTATTGCAATGCATGTCGACGTCGCACCCGGCACTGCAACATAGCCCAAGGCACATCTGCACCTGAGAACTGCCGGTGAGGCAACACTGCCACCCTCCCTTCATCCGCCACCGCACCATGAAAAAGTGGCTTGAGGATAAACCAGCCCAATCATGGCCACATTCCGGAGGGTGCCAACCAGAAAGAGGGAAGTGCCATTCCGAGTTTTGATTTTA
The DNA here is from genome assembly GCA_003123925.1 of Haematobia irritans. Classification (NCBI taxonomy): domain Eukaryota; kingdom Metazoa; phylum Arthropoda; class Insecta; order Diptera; family Muscidae; genus Haematobia; species Haematobia irritans. Next base: position 23,344 of record PGFW01065153.1, on the reverse strand, counting down.
GCAAATGAAATATTGCACAACCAGACCACTTGATAGGCGAGTTGACCAGTGGATGAGCGGGAATAAGGACAGCATTTGGGGCACGTACACACGACAGCCGGTTCAGAAGGCTACAGATTTCGCTACCAGTGCAGCGTTGTGCTTGGCGGCAAGACCACGAGCATTTTGTCATCGACGCATAGAGGCGGCTTCCTAGCAGAAGACCAGGCTCGGGCTATATCTGCTTACTCCCCAACAAAAAAGATTGCTTTCTGTCCAAGCATTGCCCAACACCACAGTTTTACTTCAAAGCATTATATTTCTCAGGCTTGGTCAAACAAAATATTGCTTTGCACTGCTCAAACATTATAATTTTCAACTTAGCATACACTGGGGTAGGAAACAAATTTTAATGATATTTTCTTTGTGTATATATATTTTTTTAAAGGCGCCAATTGGCTTATTTCCTTTCTTTTACTTGCCAGCATACTTCTGTAGGTCTTCTCTTCTTAAACACATATATGTTTTATAGGCCTATTATCTAAATTTAATATAATGTTTGCTATTCCAAGCATTTTGATATTTTACAAAGAAGTCCCCAAACATAATATTGCTTGTAATATTAATATATATGTCCGCAAACATGTATGCTAAGTTTATGAACTTTATATGCTTGCGACTCAAAAATATTGTGTTTAAACAATTTTACGTTTCCAAACATATACATTTTTACACCCAACATATAGAAAAACAGTCTTTTTGTCTGTTCTAAGAGTTATTGGCATCTGCACGGTTACGAATAGTTACTCTCTTTCTGAACTCACGCAATTTCAAGATGTTTTGCCCGAACAATTTGTTGTCTTTTTTGTCTTTTATTTTCCCTATTGTTCTTCATTACATAAGATTCCCAGAGGATACAACATACAAACCGCAGCTCATTGCAATTGTTCACGGCCCTAGCGCGGACATCACTCGGTTTTCAACTTTTCTCAAGTAACTGGCCCCCCCCAAAAACATCACCTTTTTCCAGTCGTGTTACCTCAAATAAATATGCAAACAACTCTTTTCACAAAGCTACAAACAACACATGATTACGTCCATGCGATGGAAACTGCCGCTAAAAGAACAAACAGAAACAGACATAAATCGCACTAACACTCGCTCACTCGACCGCAATGCATATAATACCAAAGCGTACTGTATCTTCTGTTAAGATACAACAGAAAAAAATTTTCTACGTCCAAAATCTTGACCGAATTCTATAGAAATTCAAAGTTTGGTGCATTTAAAACGCATCATGGCACTTATTTCTAAAAATACGGTTTTCCTCGAAAAGTTTTGTAAGTACTTCTGAGTAATCTGCCACTCGACAAACTTGAAAATCAAATTTTGACAAAAATTCCAAGTAAAACTGCATATTGGAAGTTGCTGTGAATATTTTTACCAGAGATTTAAAGTTTTCAATAGATTACAATGCTAGTAAAAAACTGATGTAATTAACAAAATATGTATATTCCTCTACTTTTCTACTTTCCGTTCTATGGCAAGACTATGTAAAATTCTTTGGCGCATGATCCAAGGTTTATTGCCACTACTTCCCAATTACAAACATTGGGGATCCAAACTACTCTTTTTGGAAAAGCTCTTTTTTTTGAACTGGTGTTAATATTTCCAACAAAAAAATTTTGGAAGTTCTTCCAAAAAGCACAACTTTAAAAGCACTTCCAGAACGATGCACTCCAATGACTGCTTCTTTAATTTAACTACCCAGAAAGTTATTTAATTCAATTTTTTATACTTGCGTTTTTTCTACTCTTCATGCCGGGTAATTTTAACTTTATTATGTTCAAACTAGGTTAACAAACAGAGTAAGAATTTCAATAAATGGTACAAATCATTTAAATTTTGTCTCGAAAAAAAATTGCTAATATCTAATTCTGAAAAAATTGTGAATTTTTTGAAAATATTTGCGTGGTCAAACGCTTTTTCGACAAAGCGTTAGAAATCCATTTAAAAATTATAAAAAAATATTAAAAATTATAAAAATTATTCTATTTTTTGACAACAATATCACCGAATTTTTATACCTCTCCACCATAGGATGGGGGCGTATATAGAACTTTGTCATTCCGTTTGTAAACGCATCGAAACTCAACATTGGTTCACCCAGCCCAAAAATAAAATTTTGCTCTTAACAAACATGTTTTGAGGTGAGATCATATGGGCCCTGACCTTCTGGGGTGCTATCACCGCCGCGCTGTATGGTATCACAAACAAACCATGCCATGAAATTGGTTCATATTCAGTCCCATAATTATATATAGCCCAACATATAAAACCCGATCCCAGTTTGAACCTCCCGGTGCCTTTTTGGAGAAGCAAATTTCATCCGATCTGGTTGAAATTTGGTACGTGTGGTAGTATATGATATTTCTAAACACTCATGCCACAAAAGTGGTCCATATCAGGCCATAATCATATATACCCCCCATATGAAACCGATCCCGAGATTTGTTTTTCGGAGCCTCTTGGAGGAGCAAATTCATCGACGTCACGTTTTGAAATTTTGGTACATTTGTGCTTATAGTTATATATATGCCCAGTCTTTTATAGTTATATAATAGCCCTCAAAAGATAAATCGATCCCAATCACACAAAAATTGGCTCCATATCAAGTTCATAATTCGTATATAGTCCCAACATATTAAGCGACCCCCATATTTCAATTCTGAGACTTCCCTACGTGCCGTGCAAAAGTCATCGATTCGTAATTATTTGTAGACTTACCTAACACATACCTTTTTGTCTTAATATATACACGTAATGGACTTAACTCACATTTAGAAAAACGATTTAAGATTACCCCACAAACCCAAAGCTAATTCGATTGGGATGACAGTTCTTTCGCATAAGCGTAGGAAGGCCTCTGGGGCAGGGGGCTTAGTACCCCCCAGAAAAAATTTTAGCCCCCCCCCCAGAATTTGAAAACCTTATTTACGATTTTCCATTCTTTATAAAAAATAAAACAAGCCCAGCCAAAAAAGCGTCTCCAAAAAAGATAAAGTAACTGAAAATGAGTCTTTCTGGATTCGGAAGTGGCGTGCCAAAATTGGCGAAGAAGCGATGAATTTAACATGCGGCTTGTCACAGGACGGAAGTCCTTCCATTCCACAGCGGTTGTACTGATTTGCAATCACTTCTTTAGGTGTGATCCGAATTCAATGTATTTGAACTGTATAATTAAAACACAGTATTATACGGCCGTAAGTTCGGCCAGGCCGAAATCTTATGCTTACCCTCCACCCATGCGACTTGCGTAGAACTTCTACTAAAGGCTGTCATCCACAGATCGGAATTACTTGGGTTGCGATAACACTTGCGAAATGGCAAGGTATCGTAAACTTTTTAACACTGTCTTCTACAATTGTAAGTTAGCCCATACGGGTATAATATTAAACAAAAAAAGCCGATTAAATACGTATATAACTCGTAGTTATGACAAAATTTTCTATAGAAATAAGCAATTTTGACAAAATTTTCATTATAGAATGAACCTGACAAAATTTTTCTATAGAAAATAAAATTTTGACAAAATTTTCTATAGAAATTAAAAATTTGAAAACATTTTTTCTATAGAAATAAAAACTTGGACAAAATTTTTCTAATAGAAATAAAATTGTTTGACAAAATTCTATCCCTAATGGAAGTAAAAATGTTGACAAAATCTTTCTATAGCAATACAATTTTGACAAAAATTTCTATAGAAATAAAATTTTTTGACCAACAATTTTGTATAGAAATAATAAATTGTTGACAAAATTTTTCTACCAGAAATAAATTATTTTACAAAATTTCTATAGAAATAAAGTCTTTTGACAAAATTTTTCTATTAGAAACTAAAAATTTGACAACATTTATACTATAGATAATACAAACACTTGACAAAATTTTCTATAAGAAATAAAATGTTGCAACAAACAATTTTCTATGGAAGTAAAATGTGACAAATTTTCTATAGCAATACAATTTTGACAAAACAATTTCTATCGTTACGAAATAAAATGTTGACAAAATATTGTTATAGATAATAAAATGTTGACAAATTTTATCTACAGAAATAAAATTATTTTACAAAAATCTTTCGTATAGAAATTTTAAAATTTTTGACAAACATTTCTATAGAAATAAACTTTTGACAAAAAACTTTATATATTTAAATGAAATTTTAATCAATATCTTTCTTTATAGTAATAAATATTTGACAAAAATTTCTATGGGAAATAAAGTTTTGGTAGTAGATTACAATAATTCATATGAAAAAAAATTTGACAAAATTTTCTATGGAAATAAAATTTTTGACAAACATTTGTAACTTAGACATAAACTTTTTGACAAAACTTTCTAATAGAAATGAAACTTTTGACAAAACTTTCTATTAGTAATGAAAATTTTGACAAAATTTTCTTTTCATCGGAAATAAAGTTTTGGTACGACTTATTTTTGGTCGATATGGACCAATTTTTGTGCTAAACAATTCATCGGCCTATATCTATTACTACAAGACACGATATGGATCCAATTTTTACATTGGCTGTTTAGAGGCCAATATAATTGACAAAAAGTGCTACCAAATTTTTCACCGTATCGCGATGACTTTTGCGTCCTCCAAAGAGGTTCCGGACGTCAAATCTGGGGACGGTTTGTTATATGGCGAACTATATATAATTATTGGACGATATGGCCAATTTTTGCATTGTTAAGATAACCATATTTAACTAACATCCCAGGCTACCAAACTTTCGAATCGGAGTCGGCAATATGAATTTTGCCCCTCAAGCAGGCTCCGGAGGCTCAAAATACTGGGGATGCGGGTTTACTATGGGGGCTATATATAATTTATTGGACCGATATCGGGACAAATTCTTGCGTAGTTTTGTTAGAGCCACAGTTCTACACAAACCACGTACACAATTTTCAACCGGATCGGGATGAATTTTGCCCCTCCAAGGAGGCTCGGAGGTAAATTTGGGATCGGTCCTCCTATGGTGGGCCTATATATAATTTATGGAACGATATTGACCCAATTTTTGCATTGCGTTGTATAAAACACCGCCTCTATACTAATTTGACCACGCTTACTAAAATTTCAAACCGCACTCGGATGAATTTTCTCCTCCAGGAGGCTCTGGTGCGTCAAATTCTGGGGATCGGTTTATATGGTGAGCCACTAACCTAAGTCCTACTTCACTACCGCGACACCCCCATACCGATACTTGCGCACAAACCCTGAATCAACTCTCTCGCACTCCATCCAACAATCCCTACCCACACCACCCATACCCCTCACACCACAGCACACACCAAATTCCCAATGCACAGCTCGTTAGAGGGCCGCCACCTCCCTCACTCACCACCCCCCCCCCCCCCTCACTACTATACATCACCGGTTACCAAATTTCAACCCGGATCCGGTCCCACCACTCAGATACTAACTCACCCTCGCTCCCTCTCACACGCTCCCTACGCAAACCCGATGCAATATCTGGGGCAATTCGGTTTAATATGGGGGTGCTTATATCTATAATTCTCTCGGACCCACGCATCCTACACACCTTCCAGCAGTCCTCACAACCTACTCTCCACCCTCCCCACTACGCGCCTCTCAGCGTTTTAAGATACCATATACTAACATCAGTTACCACTTTTCAATACGGATCGATGAATTTTGCCCCCACCAAGAGGCCTCGGAGTGGCAAACTGGTACTTCTGTATACGGGTATATATAATTATGGACGATACTGGACCAATTTTGCTCAATGGTTGTAGAAGACAGACAAGACTCACACCAACAACCGGACGAATGAAGTGCTCCGGGAGGCCCCAAGCAAGGGGACGCGTAAGGCATACGTAAACGTGGCGTCCGTATGGCCTATTTCAATACCATCCGACCTTACATCAATCAACAACTACTTGTGCCAGTTTCAAGTCGATAGCTGTTTCCCTTCCCCCCCGCACCAACAGCTGTATATATTCTCACCGAGACGGACGGCACGGAACGGACGGACATTTGCTTAGATCGACTCAGAATTTCAACACGACCAGAATATATATTACTTTATGGGTCTTAGAGCAAATATTTCGATTGTGTTACAAAACGGAATGACAAATTAATATACCCCATCTATGGGTGGAGCGTATTAAAACCATTCTGTTATTTTTTTTCAACATAAATAGATTCTTTTTCATATTATTTAGATGGACTCTAATGCTGTGTCGGAACGTTTGACCTCAAATATTTTCAAAAATTCACAAGTTTTTCAAGATTTGGATTTAGAATTTTTTTTCGACAAAATTTAAATTGATTCTCTACCATTTTATGCAATTCTTTACTTCGTTTTTAAGGGTATGAAAACTAAAAAAAGCTTTTTAAAATTTTTCCCATTAAAAACGTATTGAAAAAAACCCAAGTTATGAAAAAATTTGATTAAAAGAAAGCTTTCCACTGAGTAGTTCAAAATAAAGAACATCATTGGGAGCTACAATCTTCTGGAAGTGCTTTTTTTTAAATTGTGGCCTTTGCCAAGAACTTCCAATTTTTTTTGGCTGGAAATGTGTTGACAACTACTTTTAGTTTGCTTTATTATTTAAATTAACTTTCGAGTTATTTTTAGATGTCTTAATTTTTTTTAATTTTATGAAATAAACATTAATTGAAATATAAAATTTTTATAATTCTATTTCTTTTAGCTATAAGCCCCCCCTAGGAAAATTGTCTAGCTAGCGCTAAATGGTCTTTCCGTTAGAAGCTTTTCTACGGGGCAATCCATGGTGAGAGGGTACATAAGATTTCTCGGCACGGCGAACTACGGCTCATATATACTTGATTTTTTTTCTACTTTCTTCATCCAACATGCAACTTCCCAAGGCCACAAACTTCCAGCAGCAATGTCAAAGGGTCAAAAAAACCTTTGAGCTACTTGCCGGTCTCCTGTGGCATAGACTTTTTGTAAAATTGTCTTTGACCATCGATCCAATTGTGCGCGACTACTTCCGATATCACCAAATTGTGGGATCCAAACAACAAGTCTTTTTGGAAGCTCTTTCCTTTGCTGGTGATTGTTAACGCCGATATCCACCCAATTCAATCTTCTCTCCACCCAGATAATACTACTCTCGCTCTCGCACGAAGGGTAAATTTAGGATAGCTGCCATTGCCAACGCATATGTTACGCGGATTCAACAAAAATTGAAAGTATAATACTTTTTGACAGAATTCCATGAATTATTTATTATCGTATTTTTCACTTGTAAAAGAAAATTTCATAGTTTGAAGAAGAAAAATGATAGTTAAAAATTGTGCAAAATATATTAGTGCATACGATTGTTCATGATGGGCGGATATTGGCTGAAATTTATCAAATTGTGAAGACAGAAACTATGAACTACGTTGTGTGCAGACCCAAATTTAGCAAGTCTATTTGTATATAGTTTTTTATCTCTTTTTAAATTCGATGTTAACTAACGTACCGCAAAAAAAAGATATTTAAAAAATATTTAATAAAAATCTTTCTCAAAAAAATAATAATTCTGATGATCTAAAATAAAATTAAATTGTCTTTAGTGTCATAAAGAGATTCACTTGTTTATGAGTTGTTATAAAACAGAATAATAACGAC
>PGFW01065152.1:0-11133 GCA_003123925.1 Haematobia irritans | reverse complement strand
TTTTTTGGCCGGGTATTAAATAATTAAAATATAAACATTGAAATCCAGCCGTCCACCGGTCGCATTTTGATTAGTACATTACTCATCTAAAGAATATTCTTCATAAATAATTCATACATGAATGTTGTGCAATTGTATTTGTTTTGTGGTGTAAATTTTCTTCGGGCAGGGTAAGGCGAGTACACGGGCGGACAGTAACGCACGTACGTGCTTTGAGAGTCTTGGCAAAATCATTTAAAAATTGTCCCCCGCACCCTACTGTTCAATATTCATCAAATAAACGAACACTTTCACTCAAAAGCTTGCCAAACCCAATATTAGTAACCACTGTGCGAGTATAAGAATGATATTCTCTATGTTAAATAGATAACATCATATATTGTCTCTGTATGTATATAAGTTCTAACAAGTGGTAAAATGGAAAATAGCTGACACCAACAAGTGTGAACGAACGTATGACAACCTCAACCCAGACCTAGTAACACTCTCTGGAATTGTTATATAACCTTGAACATGAACCATAATACGATAGATACGAGACTACAATATCCACCACACACGAAGTAGGGGGTGTGTGAGAATGACCATGATGAGATGATAGCGAATTAACATGTTGTTCTGTTATTGTAAAATTGCAATCAATATTGGTGTTGAGTGGGGTGTTGTTGGCGGGCTATTTCGGCAGTCTTTTTCGGCAATGTTATTGTTAACGAGGGGACTACCTATCAAATCGTAACGATTTAGTTCATATACGCATGTGCGTGAGTTAAAGTTAGACATTTGGAGAGTAATCGTAAGGAAGAAAGAAAAATTATAATATGCATTGGAATGTAATTACTAATGGATGAAAGCGGTAACATGTATCCCGGTTTTTTCTTTGTTTTCACTTTCTTTTGCGATGTAATATAATGCTCTGGAATATTCTCTATTTATCATTCTACGCGTGAACAGTAGTTTATATAAGCGAAATATAAATAAACATAAATATAGCTGGTATTGGCTTTGTCTACACGGATAGGAAAAAAAATGATAAAAGCAAATACGATATAGCTTAAACTTTTTTGGTACTCTTAAAACTACACTGATAGAAAAAAAAAAGCGCTTGTTTATTAAAAAACTGTTACCAATGATTTGGTATCCTTGTTCTATAATTTTATTTGAAAGGCTAGTAACATGTTCATTTTCAATCAGTTTATTTTACCTCCTACATAGACGGACTAATACTGACTGTCGTGGCTCTTGTCCACTATATAATATTGGCAAATTACACAATTTCTCTATGGAAATAAAATTTTGGAAAAAATTTCTTATGAATACAATTTTGCCAAATTTTCCTATAGAAATAGAAATTTGAACAAAGATTTTCTGTGTAGAAATAAAATTTTGACAAAATTTTCTATGGAATAAAAATGTTGACAAAAATTGTCGTATAGAAATAAAATTTTTTGATAAAATTTTCTATGGAAATAACAATTTTGACAAAATTTTCTATAGAAAAAATTTTTGACAAAATTTTCTATAGAAAAAAATTTTTGACAAATTTTCTATAGAAAAAAAATTGATAAAATTTTCTTATTAGAAATAAAATTTGGACAAAATTTTCTAAAGAGAAATACATTTTTTGACACAAATTTTCTGATAGAAATAAAAATTTTGACAAAATTTTCTATAGAATAAAATTTTGACGGAATTTTCTATAGAAATTAAAAATTTTTTATAGAAGATTTTTGTTAAATATTTTGTTTGTAGAATTTCTCAAATTTTGGCTAGATTATTTTTGCAAGAGTGCAACTGTGCCTCTTGTCTATTTCCAGTTCTCAGACCTGCATAAAGGTGTTAGAAAGCACGATCTTCTTTATTTCTTAGAATGGGAGTTATAAATCCGAAAAATCTTCTAAATCAACTTTTGCACCAGCTTACGCAAATAAAATTATTCAACGCAAATCCATGCAATCAATTTCACTCATAGAAAATATGCACGGAAAAGAATTAAAAATACTGGCAGATTCCTTTCGTGCACTATCTTTTTCGAGCGTCCCGGAGCATTGGTCGAGACCAGGGATGGAAAATGCAGTACTATAGTACTTTTTTCAATACTTTTTCACCTTGGTCAGTACCGTAGTACCACCGAGAATGATTTAGTAACTTTTGTGTATACAGTTGTACCATAATATTTTTGACAAAATATTTTAATATTTTGAGAAAGTCTTTAACAAACTTATTTACTAATGTTCTTTTACAAAATTTTGTCCAAATTTTATTTCTATAGAAAATTTTGTCAAAATTTTATTCTATTGAAAATTATATCAAAATTTTATTTCTATAGAAAATTTTGTCAAAATTTTATTCTATTGAAAATTGTATTCAAAAATTTTTTATTTCTATAGAAATTTTTTTTCTAAATTTTATTTCTATAGAATTTTGTTCAAATTTTATTCTATTGAAATTGTTCAAAATGTTATTTTCTATTTGAAAATTTTGTCAAAAATTTATTTCTATAGACAATTTTGTCAAATTTTTATTCTATAGAAAATTTTGTCAAAATTTTATTTCTATAGAAAATTTTGTCAAAATTTTATTTCTATAGAAAATTTTGTCAAAATTTTATTTTTATTTTTTATTTATACATTTTTTATTTTTACTATACTACGGTAGTCGTTGTAAGAAAAAGCTCTCGACAATAATCTTCCAATGAATTTTTTGTTGAAATTTAGTAAAAAGTACTTTTTCGCTCAAAAATATACCGTTTTTGTACTTTTTTAAAAATTGTAGTTTCCATCCCTGGTCGAGACTAGAGGGAAAGGATTCAGAAATTTTGATTACTACCCCTCATGTTTATCAATTGAATCAATAAAAAACAATCATGCAAAAAATATGTTCCTTTGAATAGGTATCACTTCATGTCATTTACCCTGTGGTCGGTAATTAATATTTTTTTTTTTTTGCAATTTAAAAATTTATAATTTTTGAAAATTATTTATATTCAAAGTGTATCTGAATCCCCTCCACATTTGGGAGGTGATCACTTATGAGAAGTTAATTCTATGTTAATGTGACAATACAGCAAACGTCTCACGAATATTGTCCACTTTTTAGAGGTGTCCGTTTTCAAGAGTGTTCAAGTTTGAGAGATTTCACTGTATTTCATAACACATCTATTAGGAAGTCCTGTTCATTGTATTCTTACCTGAATTTTTCCATTTGCCAAACGTTTGACATTTGATGTCTGATAGGCATAATCCGTTTCAATATAATCCTCGGTAATTTGTACATTTGGAGATATAACTTCCAAAGTTTCAGTAACGACAGGTTTCATTTTTTACAGTTTCAATGAGTTACAATTAAAAAACAATAATACTTCCAAGAAACTAATATTTCCGAATTAATTTTTTTTACAGCGCGTCGAAATATACCGATTATTTATAAATATCTTCGTTCTGATCAATACAATATAGGTATCTATACAGGTAATTAATTTCCACGTTTGCGTTTTACGCCTTTTTAAATATTTATTTCTTCAGTTATTTAACTTTGTATTTTCCTTTTTTTCACAGACCGTTTCTATTATAGATTTTAAGACCACTTTGCACCTTTCCCTGGCTTATTATATGGTTGAGATGTTCACGGCTTCGATGACTGCCAAGTAGTTACTTGTCTGGAATCCATACACCACTATTTATGCTTAAAAAATATTCTAGATGATTTGTTCAGGGAACACACCACTCATTCACAAAATCTCTCAACTAAAACAACACAATATGTGTATGGTGATTGTTTCTTTTACTTTTGAAATGCTGTGTTGTTGTTGTTGTTACAACACTTTCCTCTATCACCACCCGCAAGTTGATTATTATTATTGTTGTTGGAATTTGGTCTCTCCTCTCATAATTGTTGTTCTTTCATCCCCCATATCAATACGAGTATTTGTGTTTTTGTGCCAAAATGCCGGTTAATTTTGAATGAAGAGTAAAAAAAAAGAGAGCGAGAGAGAGCATATGTGAGATAGCCAATGTGAAATATACGTGTTAAAGAAATGTAATTTTCCCGCCACTGTATATTGTTTAATTCTCTAGCATTATGAATATTGACCATAGCCGTGTTTTAGATATGGGGAAATAAATCGGAAGAAAAAATGCAATTTGATGTATGTATATCAAAAGATGCGATAACCCATATTCCTTTTAAAGGAGAAAGTATATGAAACAGGATTGATCATATAACATTGATGAAATTGTGAACAAAATTGGCGTCGAAAAAGTATTTTTCTTAATCGAAATGTACTTATTGCCTTTGTGGAAACAATTTTCAAGGCTAAAAATAGTACCTTTAAGGTAATAGTTAGAATGTCCGTCGAGTATACAAAACAATTATTATTTTTTTTTTTTCAAAAATTTAAATCTTGACATACAGATAGTCATGGGTGCGTACCAAACCTTTTAATTTAGTTTCAGCAAATAAACATGTTTGTTTGTGTGTACAGTTTTTATGGGCTAGAACCTGGGTATTTCCCTAAATGAAAATGTATAATAAGGGAATTTTTAACAAGAAATTAATAAATCATAGGAACGACTTATAGCTCATAGCTTGACCTAGTGATTCTGAGGGGGTCTGTAGGTGGGGTTTACACCTAAAAAATATACCAACAATGAAAGAAAAGTAAAATATTTTACTAAGTGCAATATAATATAGTTAAATTAATACTTTCTATCAAATTGAAGAAAATTTATTAAACATAATAATTTTTCTCTCATTTGAAGCAAAATATAACTAAAATAAGTTAAATGTCCGCACATTTGGCAAAAAATTTAAGAAAATGAACTAATTTTCATGAATTCAAATAGAGTTATACAAATTAAGTGCAGACCATACACTCATAGAAAAAAGTCTGCAGTCGATGTCTGCAGTTATATTTTTGTACTTTAGGGTCTAACGAACAATAAATTATAAAATTTTAAGGTTATAAATCTTTCCCAAACGCATATTTAAGAACCAAAAGTAGTTTTTGGTATATGTAATATCATTAGAAGCACCTAAATGCGATCAGCAAACATTTTGTTTGCTGTTATGACCGAATATGACAAATATTCAGATTTTTGGGGAAATACTATAGATATTTATAAAATATTTTTTTTAATTGTGTTACGAATAGCAGACAATGTTTGCTATTTCAGCAAACAGTTACTGTTTTCGCTTTTTCAGCAGACTTTTAGCTGTTTTGTCTGATAAAAAATTTGCTGCAGTTTCTAATAAAAAATTTCTTTGGTAGATATAGATGAAGCACGATATTTTAGGTTCACTTATGGTGTTTTCTTTTCTGAAAAAAGTGCTTTGCCTTCATTTTGTCTGTACAGAATGCGCATTTTTAAAATGTTACCAGCAACCTAAAAAAATGCTATCATTTCAGCGGGCAGAAAAGAATTCAAAGAAGAAACAGGGCAATCGCAGCACTCTCGTTTTGTTGGGCAGTGCTGAAAATGCCCCGTAATTTGCCTCTATGCGTGGCGCTATTTTCACAACAGAATTCGAAGGCCTTTTCGCACTTTTTGGCCAGTTTTTTTTTTTAGAAAAGAAACCTAAAAAAGTTACATTTTCCGGGCAAAAAATGCAAAAAAGTGCGCATTTTTAAACAAGAAAAGAAAACGCCATTAGATTATTCAGTGTATTGTATACCCTTTATACTTGGTATTTTTTTTTTATATATAAAAACGCATAGTATTTTAAAATATGCTATAAATAGAGCAATTAATGTCTATGTTATGATTTATCATTCTGTAGGGAAAGTCCCATACAAACAGTAATCAATTTTGCAAATCAAATCAAATGCGTTTAAGCGACAAAGGAAAAGTACCCACATCTTAAATTACAATAACGTATATCAATGCAATATACTGAGAACCATTGCATGGAAAGTTTTAAATTTTGATTTATTCTTTGGTGGCAATGTTACTGACTGACTGTCATCTGATGCATTTAACAAAAAAAAAAGTCCAACAAAACTTTCCAGTAAACATTTGATTGAAATTGAAGACTAAAACGCAGTATCAGTTGTGGCACAATCATAATTTTATAGAGAAATGAGGGACAAGTTATTGATGGCATAAAACTATCAACGACGTAAGAAGGCTTGCTATTCACATTATTTTTATTTTGTCAATATTTTGTATAGAAAACTTGGCAAATTTTTTATCTATAGAAAATTTTAGAAATTTAAAAATAAAATTTAGACAAATAGTTAATTAATTTCTATAGAAAATTATATAATAAAACTTTGCTCAAATTTTCTACAGAAAAAAATTTACAATACTATATTGCTGTAGAATATTTTGTCAAAATTTAGTTATTATAGACAATTTTGTCAACATTTTATTTTTATAGAAAATTTTGTCAAAATTTTATTTCTATAGAAAATTTTCTCAAAGATTTATTCCTAGAGAAAATTTTGTCAAAATTGTATTCCTATAGAAAATTTTGTCAAAATTGTATTCCTTTTTGTCAACATTTTATTTCTAGTGAAAATTTTTTCAACTAGAGAAAATTTCGTCAAATTTTTATTTGTATAGAAATTTTAATCTATACAGGATTTTTGTCGGAAAATTTTATTCTATCTATAGAAACAAATTTTTTTCTATAGAAAATTTATTTTTCTATAGAAATATTTTCAAAATTTTTGTTCTATAGAAAATTTTTATTTTAATTTATTGCTATAGAAAATTGTTGTCAAAATTTATTTCTATAGAATTTAAATTTTTCATAAATTTAATGTCAATAGAATAAATTTCTAAAAATTTTAATTTTTTGTCAAATTTTATTTTGCATAGAAAATTTTGTCAAAATTTATTTCTATAGAAAATGTTTGTCAAAATTTATTTCTATAGAAAATATTGTCTAAAATTTTAATTTCAATAATTTTTTGTCAAAAATTTTATTTTCATAGAAAATTTTTCAAAATTTTATTTTATATGACATATATTTTTAGCTTCTATAGAGAGTTTTGTTTTTTGTCGAAAAATTTTTGTTTCTATAGAAAAAATTGTTAAAAATTTTATTGCTATAGTAAATTTTTGTCAAAACGTTTAATTTCTAATAGTAAATTTTTGTCAAATTTTAATTCTATAGAAAAAGTTGTCAAATTTTTTATATCTATAGAATAATTTTAATGCTATAAGTAAATTTTGTCAAAAAACGTTATTTCTATTAGTAAATTTTGGTCAAATTTTAATTCTATTAGAAAAAGTTGTTCGAAATTTTATATTCTTAGAAATAATTTCTCAAATTTTATTTCTAATAGAATAATTTCTCAAAATTTTTATTTTTCATAACATTTTATTAAGATTTTATTTTTGCAGATAGAAATTTTTGTCAAAATTTTATTTTTATAGAAAATTTTGTCAACATTTTATTTTTATAGAAAATTTTGTCAAAAATTTTTATTTCTATAGAAAATTTTCTCGAAATTGTATGCCCAGAGAAGAATTTTTGTCAAAAATTGTATTCCCTATTAGAAAATGATGCAATTGTATTCGCTTTTTTGTCAAGCATTTTATTTCTAGAAAAAAATTTGTCAGCATTTATTGCCTAGAGAAAATTTGCGTCAAAATTTTATTTATATAGAAAATTTTCTCACAATTTTAATTCTATATTGAATTTTGTCGAAAATTTTTGTTTTTCTATTGAAAGATTTGTTAAAATTTATTGGGCTATAGTAAAATTTTGTCAAAAGCGTTATTTCGTATAGTAAATTTTGTCAAAATTTTAATTCTAATAGAAAAAGTTGTCAAACTTTTTATAAATCTATAGAATAATTTCTCAAATTTTATTTCTTCGAATAATTTCTGCAAATTTATTTTTCTAAAACATTTTATCAAAGATTTATTTTTCATAAAGAAGTTTTGTCAATTTTTTTTTTTATAGAAAAGTTTTGTAATTTTTTTTTTATAGAAATTTTGGTCAATTTTTTATTTTTATAGAAAATTTTGTCAAAAATTGTATTCGCTTTTGTCAACATTTATTTGCTAGAAAAAATAATTTACAAGCATTTTATTCCTAGAGAAATTTCGTCAAATTTTTATTTGTAGCAGAAAATTTTCTCAAAAAATTTTAATTTCTATATTGAATTTTGTCGAAAAATTTTGTTTTCTATAGGAAATTATGTTAAATTTTATTGGCCTATTAGTTAATTTTGGTCAATACGTTTATTTCCATAGTAAATTTGTCAAAAATTTTAATTCTATAGAAAAAGTTGTCAAAATTTTTAAAAATCTATAGAATAATTCTCAAATATTTATTTCTATAGAATAATTTCTCAAAATTTTATTTTTCATAGAACATTTTATCAAGATTTTATTTTTCATAGAAAATTTTATCAAGATTTTATTTTCTATAGAATATTTTGTCAAAATTTTATCTTTATAGAAAATTTTGTCAACATTTTTTTTTTTTTATAGGAAAATTTTTGTCAAAATTTTTATTTCTATAGAAAATTTTGTTCAAAATTGTATTTGCCATACCATTTTTGTCATCACAGTCAGGCAGCCTTGCTGTTGATATACCGCCAGCATCTAAGGCATCCAGTTTTACACCTTGAGTTTCTGTTAGCGGCCCTCTAACTCATTCACGGGCCAAAATTTTTGCAAATGACGCGCACCGAGGGGCGAAAAATTCAACGCAACCAATTCGGTGCTTAGATTGCAAACCAATTTATCACAAGTATTCGGTCTGTCAAATTTCCATATGAAGTTCATCTTAGCCACAATCTCCACAAAGAGGAGATATCACCTTAGGCTGCACCTTTCAAAAATCCGCTTGAACTTTTTTTCTTAGCTTCGCGCAAAGCCGCGCTTCTGCCATACGTTGTCCATGTCCATACGTTGTTAGTCCGTGGTGCGAGCGTTTAGTAGCACCAGATAGCGGAAACCACGTACACCATATGATCACCAAAATCATTTGTGGATTGTTTTCATCCAGCATCCACAGTTCGCCACTTTGACGATACCCTTTCTATGGCTTTGGCCATTTTTTTTGTATTCTGAGGATAGATCTCTGACAATTGGTCACAACCAGTTTGCATAACAATTCACACCAAATGGCATGCATCTGAACGACAAGCCGCCATCAAAATAGGCATGCAAGTTAGTTCAACAACAGCGTCAACTTGGCGCAAATACAATCGGCCCAACAGTGGACAATTTACTGGATACAGAAATTTCCAAAAATATTAGCACGCAGTTGAATATTTTTTCAAGGGCAGACATGGCCTGCACCATTGCACCAGCTGGCTCCCCTTCTATATGAAGGTTTTAATTTCTATAAACATTTTGAGCAAAATTTTATTTCTATAAGAAAATTCAGTCCAACAATTTTACTTTCATATAGAAAAAAATTATGACCTCGAGCTTGGATTTAGTTACTTGATTTACACAATCAGCAATTAAAAAAGGTGTCGAATAAAAATAAAGAAAACAAATTATTAAAATATTTTATTTCTATAGAAAATTTTGTCAAAAATTTAATTTATATGAAAATTAGTCAAAATGTTCTTCTATACAAAATTTTTTCAAAACCATTTTTTTCTATAGAAAATATTGTTCACATTTTTTTTCTATAGAAATATATTGAGCAAAATTTTATTTACTATAGAAAATTTGTAAAAATTTTTATTTCCATAGAAAATTTGTACAAAATTTTATTTGCGCATAGAAAATTTTGTCAAATTAAGTATTTTTAAAAATTTACATGCCTATATTCTGTTTGGGTTAGCTTTCGGCCTTAGACTCTCAATAATAGCTATGAAGCGTTAGCAAGAATTCGAAGTCACTTCTAAGCCAAATATTCATGTGGCGAAGCTGGAAAGAAAAAAAACCTATAATCAACATCTTTATTCGTATGCAATCGAACTGTATCCAATTATATTCTTGGATGAATGTGTGAGAATAACATAATCGTAATTTCTATTAAAATCAAAACTACATTTGAACTTAGTTATGTAAGCTTGCTAGTGCTTTCATCACTTACAGGAAGTTCGTCTCACTTTCATTGATAACTGAACGCAATTCGAAGAGTTGGAAGAAAAATCTCTAAAGCTCATAATTTCACAATGTGAAATTTTTCAAAGAAGTAATATCTGGTTATAATTTGACGTACGTGGTAAGAATAATTTCAATTTGTGCTTGTTATAATGATATTCCTATCTCCATGATCTCTTATATAATATGTGGTTACGATGTACATTTTAAATTTATTTAGCGCATCAAACTTTATGCCTTATCAAGATTTCTATAAAAAAAAAAAAATAAAAAAAAAAAAAAATAAAAAAAAAAAAAAAAAAAAAAAAAAAAAAAAAAAAAAAAAAAAAAGAATAAAAAAAAAAAATAGAATATATCTGCAGTAGATCAATGTGGAGTTAGAATAAAGTTAACATTTAAAAAAAAAAAAAAAAAAAAAAAAAAAAAAAAAAAAAAAAAAAAAAAATTACATTTAAATATGCAAAAAAATTAATACAGTATAAAAACTAGAAAAATAAGCTTGAAGCTTTTCTATAATTTTTTGTTATATAAGAAGTGTGAATGTCAAGAATATTCAATGTAGGCATTAAAAAAAGTTTTATTCATCAAAAAAATTAGCTAAATTGATATTTTTGTCATTGTTAGTTTTTTTCAAGCTAATTATGGATTAGTAGAAAATGTTCACAAACTACTTACTTTTCAGCAGTTGTATGTATGTCTAAATGTTGCCTAATCTTAGACAAATTAAAAGCAACTTACAACAAATTTATTTAATAATCCCAAATTTCCATAATTCTTATAGAATTTTTTTTATTAAAACAAATTCTCTCCGATAATACATTAAAAGTTTATTATACTCTTTGCAAGATAAGCGGATATCGCACATCTAAAGATGAAAATTTATCTTTGATTATTTCTTTATTAAAATGTTTGTAATGTAGTATTATCCTCGTAATATTTCTTGTAAATAAGAAGAATATGTAAATTATATTTAAATAAAAATATGCAGCAGCAAAAATAAATTTATTTATACTGTTTATAATTTATATATTGATAATTAATATATCTAAATAATAATCAACAGTTTAAGTTAGTAGAGCAGGATTAATAGGATATCAATTTAAAATGTGAT
>PGFW01065146.1:7584-18892 GCA_003123925.1 Haematobia irritans | reverse complement strand
CCAATTGGCATAAACAACATTTGATGTACCCTGTCAACATCTTTTGAATTTGATGGCACTTCTGAGAATCTCCACGTCGAAAACAATCGTATACGACATCCAAAACTCGTCGGAAAAGCGCCGTCACTATTGAGAATTTGTACCACGCCAAGTTACTACAAAAATCCTGTTCTCGGAGTCCGTCCACCGCCCATAGCACCGGAGGAAAGAGACCTCCCACGGCAGACTAGGATAGTTTTAGCCCAGTTAAGATCAGGCAAGTGCAGCCGCCTCCAATTCCTATTTATCAGTGATTGATAGCGAGCGTAGCTGACGTATGTCCAATTTCAACCAAGGGCCACACGACACGCCTCATCTTTCTCTTGCCCAGCTAAACCAACCCGACTTACCGACAGGTCACTCTGGACGCACCCCACCTTAGTCGCAGAGTTCCTCGATCTGGCCACAAGCTGAAGTACCAAAGCGTATAACATAAAAATGGATGAAATTACAATAAACTGTTACAACAACAACAACTACAAAAAAAGTATCGCAAGTGAGTGCAATTATTACGTGCCTTTTTATATAGATTTAGGTACGACGCCAATAATAGTCCCTTCAAACTATAAGAAAAAGTGTATTTTAAGATAAGTTGTTAAAAAATCATAGTGGTCAAGTAAAACACGATTGTTTAGATATTTATTAATTTGATTAAACTTTAATAAATGCTTATTACATAACATTTATGACGACACTAATCACAATCATATTTAAACATAATTTTTTTGTATTAATAGAATAATGATGTAGATTAGTTACAAGTAGCATACATATTACATATTGCAGCGTCTATCAGCCAGAGTGTTTATTCTCGATGGAGGCAGCGCGTTCGGAAAAATAACTGAAGAACTTTCACTTTATTCCATTTGTTCACCAATATACCTTTCATAATTTTAAGCGAAATAAATATGTTTTCAGCACTTCATTTTCATTTTTATTTAAATAAATTATAATAAGCTAGTTGCACTTGGTGTTTCACAAAATATAAAATGGCTCTTTGTAAACAATAGTAATGGCAAATACTTTACTGTTACATTTCGTACTTTTGATACGTTTCCCCATCACAGTTGGCTATTGTTGTAGTGTCACTTACGAATCAGTGGTAGCGATGAGGATGAAATGGAACTATTGAAAATGCTAGGCAAGGGTATATAAGGTATTTCATTTTGTTGCAAAAGTAACAAGATGGCGAAAACGTGCCAATTTTCGCATCAGGGAGTAACGTTTCTTGTAAGTCAAATCGTTGACATTGTGTTATACCCCTATTGCAACAAAGCGTGCGCTTATATTTCACAAGACTTCGCATCATGTGTACCAATGTGCGTTGAATACCCCACCTACACCAACAACACTCTTACCATTTGGCCGTTGACGAAGTTTCCACGTTTGGTTTCTTTACCAATGAATCAAGTTCTCCTTTTTCATTGCTTTGTGCCAATCGCAGACGAATCATTAAAATTTCTACATCCTTGTATGTACGAGGAACGTTAGATACAAAGCGTTCAGCGTTTAAAGCAATAGCAATGTAATCATATCGAGATGGCGATTTTATCAATCTCGAACTTCTTCGGAGCTCTACGGTATTTTCAGAATTGTTCACGTTTCGATGTTGAATATTTCCATTAATTTCTTCTGGATGACTAATCGCTTCTTCAAATGATTCATCCTCACTAACGCGGTATTTTCATCAAACCCATTTCTAACAGGAACCGATACATTTTCATATCTTTCAAATTCACACATTGGTGTCTTCTTTGTGGTATCTGTACATTTGAAATCTTATTCGTTACATCTCTAGATAGAACTATCTTCTTTTCTGCTGCATCCCAAAGACTCACCCCCGTTGTCGCATCGTAAGTTAGATATCTTGACATCATGCAAATTTTCAGCCATAGCTTTGAACGTTTTGAAATGAGTTAAGACTTCAGATTTCTTTGCCATGGTGTTAACTAAAGTGAAGTGGGAATAATCGTCTAGTAAATGTCACCATATGTTTCATTTCCGTTCCCGACAGAGTTAGGGTGAAGTTGACACCATATAGAATCAGTGTGCACCAAATTCAGAATTCTAGATAGTCTCGCACACAAGGAAGTCACAAAAAAGTCTTTTCAACATCGAATTTTTCCGATGCCATCTACATTGATTGTAACTCCTTCATATCATTTGTGTTTAAGAAATGACAAAAGTCTTTCTTATGCCACACAAGTCAAATTGTTGTTCAGTTCATGCCAAAATTTGCACTTTCAACCGTTTCAATAGAATTGATTGAAAATTCATAAGTGTTTGTTCCTCAATTTATTACCTCTGTAATATACAAATTTATTTTTAAGATAAATGAGCGGTCTTTAGACTAGGAAAATCGTGAGGCGGGGAAAGGTAGACTTCATTCCAAGGCTTTCCTCGAATTCGGTCGAATAGAAAACAATTACATTTAGAATCTTTGCAGGACAAAAAAATTTTTGAATGTTGGCAATTTCAAGGAAGTTTTCTGCATTAACATTTAAAGAACCATCACTGTTACAGGGCATTGTCCGCTTCGATACATACGCCATTTCTTGCAGACTGGCCCTAATGTACTATGATTGATTAGACTCTAGAATGTTAGGGGTCGCAGGATAAAAACCTGGTCGCTTACTCACAGAATCACCATATCGCGAGGTTCACCTGGGAGGTTATAAAGAAGTAGATTTGACATTGTTATCAATTAGCTCACGAAAAAACACCATTTGACGGGAGGATCTTTTGACGTTTGCGTTGCCGGTCTTCTAAGGATATATCATAACTATCGTAATCGACAAGGAATTGCTCACTATCTCTGAATAGAATCCGGGTTGAGAAGTACTCAAAACTGGCCGTTACCGAGGACCATGATGACACGATAAGGGCGATAATGTCGGTGGAGTTATGTGAAACGTTAACAAGAGTGGACATATTGCTCGTATCCAACTTTCTGAATGTGTAGAGCGACCAGATGAAGACTTACAAGTTTATTGCTAAGAATATGCAGAATTGGCTGAAATTGATAGTTCTTCTCTATAAGTAACCACAAACACAAAGTTTATGTAGAGTGAAATTGGATTATTTTGGACTGAAAAATTTATTTAAAATGACAGTATGAAAAAATGTGTATTCTATTCATAGCCCATCTATGTTATGAATTGGAAATAAAAGTAAAGTTATTTAAACAGTAGAGTTTGATCTTTCGATTGTTACTCCAACACGCTTCGCTCAATCGTTTCAAACGCCAATGAAGTTCGGAATTTGTTCCAATAATTGTTGCTGGTAATGTGTTTTGTCATTAATGTCTGCAAGCCATCATCTCACTTGGACAATAAACGCAAAGAAGGGACATTGCCCCTGTTTCGACATGATCTTTTGACAAAGTGAATTTTAGGTATCGATATGTTTTGGTGCGATTGCTAAAGCTTTTTCGTCCTTAATGATGCGAATGGCACGCTTTGATTGTCCTCCGAAGACGGTAGTATGGGAACCATTTTGAATAAATCTTCGGTTAGGTTACGGTTAGGTTAAAGTGGCAGCCCGATATATAATTCAGGCTCACTTAAGACTAATTCAAGTTCCGATTTGTGATACACAATTTAACTAAAAGTAGCCTATTACAATATGGGCATACTTCTAGTCTTAACACCTGAAACCTTCTCTATATTTACGTTTTTGTGGAAACGCAAACTACATTGAGAACTTTGAACAAGGTACGAACGACGCGAACGTAGACCCCCAGATGTCGAACACAGACTGGCGAAAAGATTTAAGTTAGACGTTTTCCAAGGTCAGCCAGTAATGCTGAAAAGCTATTATTGCTCAGTACTGAAAAATTAACAGCAGTTCAACAGCCCTACACAAAGAAGGCAGGAACCACTTGCACAAACATGGAGAGGGGAGAGGTGGTTATAATGGTTGGAGATAATACCTTTCTTCCTCCAGACAGTCAAATGACAGGCTGCATAGGACAAGTAAGTCCATATAATACGTTCGCTATCGCTATAGTGTTTATGCGAGATTCGAATTGAGGCAACTGGATTCAGCGTCAGAGAGCGACACGCGTTTAGTACGCGCGAGTATCAGGAGTGCTATCTGATGCCTTGGAGAGACACAGACAAAAATCTAAAGTGGACGTTTGAGAGTGATTAAGGGTGGTGTGCCCATATTGCTTGGGTTTACGACTGACAACCCGCATTCCCCAATCTGACTGGCCATATACGCTCTTCGCAAGGTAGACCTGGCAACGGTGCCGAGAGGCATATGACGGCGATGAAACAGCATGTCTGTCGGCAAGATTCCAGGCTGAATATCTGGAAGGTAAGTCCGAAGCCTGTGCTAACACACGGTTTGCAGTTCCCCGGGCGTAGGATAGTAATAGCCAGGACTTATTCACAGGTGATATTGCTCTGCTAACACCACTCGTCTGAGAGTTTGCCAGCGTAATGGTTCCTATGTCCGAGGAGCACTTGATATAAGAGGTCAGGAGTATTGTGATAACTGCAGGTTGCTGAAGTAGAGCGATGATTCGTATTAATTGCCAGCCAATGATTTTAAGTGTGGAGATCGACATCAAGATTACGTTCGTCTAAGCCTGTCACCACCGTATGACTTTGTAGATAGTGCACAGATATTAGCTTTAATAGATAGACAGACAGTAGATTGTAATCTTGTCGGTAATACGATTATCCCGATCGTTTAGAGGGAAATGATACTGAGGCTATGTCCATATTATTGGACAGCATCGGAGTGATATCTATATATCTTATTCGACCGGCTGAGGGACACGAAGCTCACTGTTGAGAATTAGAAGCTATTGAACGTCAAGAGCAGTGGTTTTGCCAGGTGATAAAGTCCAGTAGGGTGTAGGCACATATGATGGCAACTTTGAGCGACGGGAAGCGTTATATACCGACATTGAGGTGGAGCGATCTTCGCGACTCCAAGCACGCGCCATTGCCCATCATGAGCTCGTAATTCTACTATGTTATCCACGTCTGGTACAACCCTCACGGGGGTGATTCCTTGTATGTTTTTGCCAGGGATCCGTGAGACAATCGCATTATGGGACGCAAATGACTGAGCTTTTCGCCATAGCTCCGTAACCGAAGCCGTGGCATGATTATGCATTAAAGGCATGGAGATGATGCATGAACATTAAGGGAGTCTGTTTCTGGTCTTATCTAAATGCGGCCTGAGATACATAAGCTTCAAGCCATACGCTGAAAACTTTACTCTAAACAAGTCGGTTTCTGAAGTGCCGCCACCAAGACTAACAACACCGATATAGCATTATAGTTAACTACTGCCGTGTATAGCAATGCACACAATTTTTTGTTTTAGTCCCGGACATTTTCCCCTATTGCCTTTTTGCACGAGTCACAAAGCTAACCGATGGCTTTTTCTCGCCCTCTCGTTCAATATTAAGCCTAAATATCAGCTTCCTGTCCAAAATAACTGCCAAGGTATTTTGCAAATTCACTCACCAAAGGGAATTTCAAGTACCCCCTAGGAATATGGCCTAACCGTGGGAAGTTTTTGCGAGTCTTTTGCAGTACATGACTATTTTCTGTCTTTGCATGGATTTACACCAAGACAACATTAATCTTTCTCGCATCCAATTTCTCAGTCATCCGGAGAAGCTGCTACCTGTAATACATATGCTTCTGATTGTGGATGGGAATTTCCCACCTGATGCTAGCGGCCGTCGCCACGTCATCTGCGTAATGGAACCACTTTTATTCCTTTCTTTTTCCTAGGAAACAGAAGGTTGTCTTATAGGCAACATTCACAAAGAAGAGGTGATAGAACCCCTGCCTATGAGGAGATGCCTCTGTTCGTGCATAAAGCAGACTAAGTATAAGCCTCTGATCAACATTGCAGAGTTTGTCAGTCCATTTTAATATACGAGGCTCGGATGGACATTATTGAACGCGCCCTTCGAATGTCTAAGAAAAACGCCGACGATTGGTGTATTCTTTGACCAGATAGTGAGGCTTTCCAATTAAAGCTGACTATTCATGCAATGTGGGTCCTCAGTCGACTGCCCTTCAAGTATGCATGTCGTGTCGCTTTCGAGAGCAAACTGAATCCACGCTAGTATCTAAAGATACAATTTCCTATCATCCTCGTCGCCAGGGTCTAAGTAGGAATGAGGATAAGCTTGATTTGGTCGGAGGAATCCTTCGCACTCAAGTCGAGAAGGCTTTTCCTGCTTTAAGGTATGAAGACGACTTTTGATTTCCCTCCATTTTCTGGAATATATGCGAGTTTACACATTCGTTTAGATATCACCGTCAACCAGGGATAATTCTTTCATGCCAACTGCTTGTAAATTCCGCCGGAGTAAATTCTTGTCAGGTTCCGGGGGATTTGAATGGTCCAAAGCTATTTAAAGCCCATTTTATTCTAGTATTCGCGACAAAGTTGTCGTGGTTCCTCGATAAGGAAATGAATCGCTGAGCCCTCTGTTACAAACCGCCGGAACATGCGTTGCAACGCCGTCTGATTTCCAGGAAAGTGTGTATCAGGCCAAGAGTAGTAACCTGACCACAATCTGTCGTTACCGTCTCACTTGGACGCTTGTACCAGATTTCAGCGCCATACCTGATGATTTTAATGAAAACCTGGAGCGGGTGTTAGTGATGCCTAGTTACGCCGGGGCAGTGACAGATGAAAGATACTCCGTAAGTCTGAAAGCCTCTGACGGTAATTCTGCAATGCTGCTACACGTATCACATCCAAGAGTTTTGTTGAGACCGTTCTTCAGTTCTCGTTTTATATATGCCTCAGAGATTCATACTTGTAAGTGTCCCAATCCTCCGAGCTGCTTGTGGACTTTGTTAAAGAGCTTGCCTGCAGGATTTCCTCATAATTACTTAACTCCGTAGACCACCATGGGGCCGATTTTTTCCCCTTGCTTTTCTCTAGGGCAGCAGCTTTCAGTGAATGTTGAAAAGGCCCTTAGTAAATTCGCGCTCCACTGCGTGTTTTTCCGATATAATTGCAACAGTACTCATATTTGGGTACTCCGGCATTGTCCGGTATCAATCAAAATTGAAACGATTCGGCTATACAGACTGCGCTCAAACTAATAGTAGTAGCAAATGAAATTAAAGCAGCCATCGGTGATTTACAGTTTTTTGTCGTAAAAATTGGTACTGTACTCAGTGTTTTTATTTGTCCGACATATAGAGCGGGATCCTCTTCGATCATAAAGCACGCATTTTTGACTCAATCCTAATGTTCGCTACATTCTGTACTGGGAAATGTTCCTCCATTTTGTACTGACCAATGGAAATCCTCCTTTGGGCATACTTTATTTCTTTCGATACATTGTTCTTTTTTTTTGAATAGGAAGAGTGACTTTTCTTGGAGCTAATGGACAGCTAAATTATTTTTCGTCTTTTAATTGTTTTGTTTGTAAGCTAGCTTATAACCTTTTATTTTTGTTTCTTGGAGCCTGGCAAAGGGATCTTCTCTTGAATGTCGATTTTTTTTACAACAACAATAAGCAATCAACAGTTAAACCAACGAGTAATTTTTTTATTCATGCACAACTCCAAAACAATGATATAGTAAAAAAACAAAGATAAAATAAAACGCTTTAGTGGAAGAATAGAGAAGCAGGAAAAAAAATTCAGGCACACAGGCAACATACATTATTTTGGGCACAAACTGTTACCTATTCCAATCAGCTCTTTCCCTAAACATTTGGCGGAAATAATAGGTCTTTGAAGATACGAACAGCCAATCTGAAACTGATGTAGGCGATGATCTGAGAAGCATGTTCCCTCAAACTTGTCCACTCAGATATCTTATCATTCAGTTCCGGAGAGGTCAACGTGACGTCCAAAACCCGATTCCGCTCGTTGGTGGCACTCTCCCTTATTGGCAACCTACCAGGTTAGTGTTGCAAAATTAAACCCTATTTAGCGACCTCTCGCCGTGCATTAGTAATCACTACTTCCCCAAGTACTATGATGTGAATTTGCAGTCGCATCCCTATAAATCGAAGTTTTGTCGTTTGTGTTTAGTGACTCCTGCAACTAAGGTCTTAACGGCACAGTGGTGGCATCTCCGGCTACTCATGTCTCCATTGTTAGAGCGGAAGACTACCGCAATATCTTGCAATGTGGATAGATCTCTTAGACTGGCTACGGACAAGTGTCTGCATTGCTCAATGAAGGAAGCAGAAACAGTTTAGTAATCGTTTTTAAGGGCAATTATAACATGCTCGATGTTATATCGTTTACCGTATTATGAAAAAGTTGTGAAAGGAAGTGCTTAATTTCACAATCGTTGTTCTTCATATATTGTATGGTTCTTGAATAAGAACTATATCTTATGTCTCCTTTAATCCAGGAAATTTTAAGCAACACAAGCGGCCTTTGACAATGTGAAGATTTAGTACTGAGAACCGTAGAAAACCATCCAAATTTTCAAACCACCGTCAGTATCAGCCGCTTCAATTGAGTCATCAAGGACTTCCTCTTCACAGAAAGATCTCGTGTGACTCTCGCAAACAATCCGCCGATCAGCTTTGGTGAGGTTTGAAGCCTGTAGAAACTTCCGGCATATGATTTTCGCCATAGGTCTGCAGGTTTTTATGTCTCGCTTCCGGCTTCGCAGGAGATTTTTTCACTGCTGACTCTACGGGGCTTGTCCGGTTTTCGGATCCGTTCTGTGGCTGATCGCTTTTGTATGACCTTCATATGGATATCAATGAAAGCCATAACTTAAGCGCGTCTTGTGGTCTGGGCTAGATGATGGCAGCGACTCTATGTTAATTATAAACACCGGCATGTCGCTATGGTCCATCCCACCTCATCCAAGCACGACCCCAACCTTTCCAATCGGCGTTGGAAGATTCTGGTTAACATTCTTTTAGTCTCTCTAGTAATTCGGTCTGTCGAGGATCAAGTGGGTTTTCCGGTATCCATGGCTTTAAAATGTGTTTCTTTTACATTTTGTTTATTAATGAATTACAATAAGTTCAACCGGCCCAAAATTTACGTCAGATATTTAAATATTCTTTGGCAACAGAAACTAATTATATCATTATTTCATTTGATTTTTTAATTACTTTTAATTTTGCAGTTTTTCAATTTTTTTTGTTATAAGTACCATAAATTCGTATTTAAGCTCGGACCGACCATAACTTATTTATGATTAGTTTTTACCTTACCTTGTCGCATTCGGTCCAACAGAATTTTCCGCCATACAAAACACTGCATGCAAGTTTTCTTTAAATCCACATTTCACAGCTGCGTAAAATGCACCCAAAATGGCTGCTGCTCCTCCACAGTCTCGTTTCATGCCTGGCATAGCAGTTTTGCCCTTGATACTAAGGCCACCTGTGTCGTAAACGATACCCTTGCCGACTAATGCAATAGTCTCCTGCGCACCTTTTGGTTCATGTGACATTACCACAAGGGCTGGTGGTACAGCTGCCGCTTTCCCAACGCCATAAATGCCTCCAAAACCGCGTTCACGCAATTCTTCGCCACGTATAACAGTTGGTTTGATATTCAATTCAGTACCAATCTTTTCGGCTTCATCAATAAAATGACTTACATTCATTTCATTGCAAGGTGTATCAACAATACGAGCTGCCAATTGTATGCCTTTCCCAGCTACCTCCAGACAACAAATTTCAGATGCATCCAAAGGAGTTTCCGATATCGAGCCATCTTTCTCAATTATGACAAATTCAATACTTATAACTGAACTTTCCGCAACATTTTTCATAGGTATGTCCTGATCACTGACTCTACTAACAGATGGACTGTTTATGCTGTTTGCAGTCTTACGGGAATACAAAGAAAACGCACGTACCACTGCACAGGCACTAGCAAACAAATCTGCACGTTCACAGACGATAACAATATTTTCTTCATTAACGTTTAAAACGCTATTTTTTACCAATCGAGTAATGGCATGGGCTCGAGATGGTGTATTATGACGTGAACATTTAAGTGGTACCGCAGCAATGGTAGCTACATCCAAGTATAGGGATATCTTATCGGTAGGGGAGGGATGTAAACACGAGATGGCCTTGTTAAACGTATCCTCAGTGACGCGGGGCTCCAATTTGCAGGCAACATCTGTAAATCTCAAAAGATTTAAATGTTTTAACTGACCAATAATCAATACGGGTTTGTAATGAGGATCACTCGGTGTAAGGGAAGAATTGAACTTCAGTTCAATGGCCATCTGAAAAAAAAACAAAAATGAGTATAGACGCAAACATTAGTGGATTGAAGTTGGAAGAACTTTTGAAACTATAGCCAGCTTCTATACAAATTGAACTAATAATACTTGTACAACGTGGGAGTTCAAAGAAAATTCAAAATAATCCTAAATATTAGTAAACGTTTTAAGTATTAATTCATCCTAATGTATCAGCAATACGTGGAAAATTTTCCTATTTAAATTGCACTTATTTTAGATGAAAAGAATATTTTCTAATTTCTTAAATTACTCCACGCTATAAGGCAATCGACAACAACAACTTGGAATACATTGCAGATTTGTTGGATATTCTAATGCGTTCAATCGGAAGAAAAAGTCTTTATTTCAAATTAGTTGGGATTTTATTTAATAGAATTCAAGACAAGTTTACTCGTTGAAATGTACACAAAGGTTGACTTAGTTGATTATATAAAGAGTAACAGGTAATAAACAAGTACAAAAAGAGAACAAAAGGATAAACGACAAAATAAAAGATAAATATCACGACAGGGTTGGTTGTCGTATTCGAAATACCATTACGGAATTACATTGCAATCTGGTCTCGATCAAAAGCTCTTTCAGGTAAGAAGCTTCCTTTGTTGCTTCCGAAAGCGCCATGTATTCTGATTTTATGTAGGAGAAGGATACTGTCCTCTGCTTTCGAGCTTCCCAACATATAGCTGCACCAGACATTATGAACGAAAAGTCGGAATATGAACGCCTAGCCACCATATTGGACCCCCAGGCCGCATCAACAACGCCATAAAGTTTTTTTTCATCACAGCGGTATAACAATCCATAATCAATAGTTCCTTTGGTGTACCGCAAGACACGTTTAGCAGCTTGCCAATGACTTCCGTAATAATTGTTGTTAAATTGGCTCAAAAATGTATAATATGATAAAGACTTCTTCACATTTTTGATCCAAGACTTATTATTTGAAGCGATTAACAAGTCATCGAGGTAAACTGTAATTAATAGAAAATCTTCGCCTTCCCTCTTTGAAAATAAACAGGGATCATGTTTCGATATATTC
>PGFW01065144.1:0-22270 GCA_003123925.1 Haematobia irritans | reverse complement strand
TCGGCATTTACTTCTAGATTTCTAATTTCAGGCGAATTGGATAAAAACTACGGATTCTAGAAGCCCAAGAAGTAAAATAGGGAGATCGGTCTATATGGAGGCTATACCAAAACATGGACCGATACTCACTATTTTTGAAACACCTTTTTATGGTTCTAACATACCTCTAGATTTCAAATTTCAGGCAAATTGGATAAAAACTACGGATTCTAAAAGCCCAAGAAGTAAAATCGGGAGATCGGTCTATAAGGGGGCTATATCAAAACATGGACCGATACTCACCATTTTCGGCACACCTCTTTATGGTTCTCAAATACCTCTAGATTTCTAATTTCAGGAAAATTGGATAAAAACTACGGTTTCTATAAGCTCAAGACCCCAACTCGGGCGGTCGGTTTATATGGGGACTATATCAAAACCTAGACCGATATAGCCCATCTTCGGACTTGACCTGCGTGCAGACAAAAGACGAGTTTGTGCAAAATTTCAGCAACATCATTATTAAGCCTTTAGCGTGATTAAAACAGACAGACAGACGGACATGTTTATATCGTCTTAGAATTTCTTCCTGATCAAGAATATATATACTTTATATAGTCGGAAATCGATATTTCGATATGTTACAAACGGTATGGCAAACTTATTATACCCCCATCACCATTCTATGGTAATGGGTATAAAAAGCAATACGGGATCCCGGAATGCGCTTTAAAAGGAATGTTTGTGGAACAACTTTCAATTTTTTTGCTGGGATGTTAATAATACAGTAGTTCATGCTTACTATTTTTGGGAATCGTACGAAAAGTAAGGAAAATTGGAAAGGGGAAATTTTTGAAAGAAAAATAAAATTTATCTATATACAGAAAAAAATTTCACCGAAATTTTCCCAATTAAAGTCTTAATTGAGTTTTAAAAAATATTCAATTAAAAATTTAATTGATTCAACAAATTTCTTAATTCAATTGATTAAAAAATAAATTAAGCAATAACTTTTTATTTGATACTATAATTTCTGTGATTAAAGACATTTCAATTTAAAAATTAATTGGATCAATTAATTTGGTGATTGAATAAAAAAAAAATTGTGTTTAAACAAATTATTATTATTTTTTTCAATAATTTTTTAATTGACATCTTAATTTTAAAAACACCACCCTAATTTACGAGTCTAAGCAATTGTGTCGGAATATGTGAATATTTTGCACTGATTACTGCTAAAGACTTGGTAATGTTGTTTTATATGGATTTTGTATATAGAAAATCATGTTAATGGCAATAGCTGGTGATGTGAAAAACGTTTAACATGTACTGGTGTGATATTGAGTGACAGAGACAGAGCGGAGAGCGGTAACTAAAAGAATGTAAGAATAACAATAACCGTTATTATACCCTCCATCATAGGATGGGGGTATATTAACTTTGTCATTCCGTTTGTAACACATCGAAATATTGCTCTAAGACCCCATAAAGTATATATATTCTGGGTCGTGGTGAAATTCTGAGTCGATCTAAGCATGTCCGTCCGTCCGTCCGTCCGTCCGTCCGTCCGTCCGTCCGTCCGTCCGTCCGTCCGTCTGTTGAAATCACGCTAACTTCCGAACGAAACAAGCTATCGACTTGAAACTTGGCACAAGTAGTTGTTATCGATGTAGGTCGGATGGTATTGAAAATGGGCCATATCGGTCCACTTTTACGTATAGCCCCCATATAAAGGGACCCTCAGATTTGGCTTGTGGAGCCTCTAACAGAAGCATATTTCATCCGATCCGGCTGAAATTTGGTACATGGTGTTGGTATATGGTCTCTAACAACTATGCAAAAATTGGTCCACATCGGTCCATTATTATATATAGCCCCCATATAAACCGATCCCCCAGATTTGGCTTGCGGAGCCTAAAAGAGAAGCAAATTTCATCAGATCCGGCTGAAATTTGGTACATGGTGTTGGTATATGGTCTTTAACAACCATGCAAAAATTGGTCCACATCGGTCCATAATTATATATAGCCCCCATATAAACCGATCCCCAGATTTGGCTTGCGGAGCCTAAAAGAGAAGCAAATTTCATCCGATCCAGCTGAAATTTGTACATGGGTGCTTGGTATATGGTCTCTAACAACCATCAAAAAGTGTCTTGTTTTACTCTCGCGTCCATTAATATAGTATTAGACCCCCATACTAAACCGATCCCCAGATTTGGTTGGGAGCCTAAAAGACGAACCAAATTTCCATCCGAATCTGGCTGAAATTTCGGTAACATGGGGTGCGTAATAGTGTTGGTCCTCTAATAACCATGCATAAAGTTGGTCCACATTCGGTCGCATAATATCATATAGCCCCCATGATTAAAACCGATCCCGCAGATGTTGGCTTGCGGAGGCCTCAAACGGAAGCAAAATTTCAATCGCGCATCGCGGCGAAATTTCGGTACAACTGATGTGGTCTCATGGTCTCTAACAACCATTGAAAATAGGTCCACAGCATCCGGTCCATAATTAATACTTAACCCCCATATAAACCGATCCC
Organism: Haematobia irritans; assembly: GCA_003123925.1. Lineage (NCBI taxonomy): Eukaryota > Metazoa > Arthropoda > Insecta > Diptera > Muscidae > Haematobia > Haematobia irritans. Next base: position 19,744 of record PGFW01065144.1, on the reverse strand, counting down.
CAGATTTGGCTTCGGAGCCTCAAACGAGCAACGCAAATTTCATCCGAATGCGGCTCAAATCTTGGTACCATGATGTTGGTATTATTGGTCTCTACACCATGCAAAAATTGCTCCACCATCGTTCGATAAATTATATACTGCCCCCAATATAAACGACTCCCGGCCACGATTTGGCTTTGCGAAGTGTCCAAGAGAAGCGCAAATTTTCATCCAAGCCCGGTTGTAATTGACATCGGTCGTCTAGTATGATGATCTTTAACACAAACCGTCCGGCCAGAACTTCGGTCCATATTCGGTCCATAACTTAATATATAGCCCCATACATAAAACGTTTTTCTATCCAGTTTTGTTTCTCCCATCCCAGACCCAGTCCGTCGGAGCCTTTGGCCTAGGAGCAAAATTCATACGATCCGTTCACATTTAGGAACGTGGTGTTGGTAATAATGGTCCGTAACAAACCATACCAAACATTGGTCCAATCACGACACAATAAATTGGTCCATATCGGTTCATATAATCCTGTTGCCACTAGAGCCAAAAATAATCTACCAAAATTTTATTTCTATAAGAAAATTTTTCAAAATGTTTATTTCTATAGAAAATTTTCGTCAAAATTTTATCTTCTAGAGAAAATTCTTGTTAAATGTTTATATCGGCTTTCGATAATAATAATTTTCACATTTTCAAAAATTTTATTTCTATAGAAAATTTTGTCAAAATTTTATTTCTTATAGAAAAATTTTTTGTTCAAATTGTAGTTCGCAGTTCATTAATCATGTTTCGCCCACTTCGAGCCAGCAACATTAATCGACCAAGATTTGTATTTCTATTAAGAAAATTTTGATTCAAAGTTGTATTTCTGATAGAAAATTTTGTTAAAATTTTATGTTGCTGTATGAAGATTTTTGTGCAAATTTGTTCTTTCTATAGTTATGTTGGTCAAAATTTTGTATTTCGATAGAGAAATCTTTTGTGAAAATTTTTAATTAAAATATTTTTCTGTAAGAAATTTTTGTCAAAATTTGTTAATGTCTCAGCCTTTGTCAAGCTGAATGTGATAGGTCAGCTATTGGATCGATCTTTTAGATTTAATATATACCGCACTTGGATCTTACATAGACAAATTTAGAAGAAGGTGTGTTGAGGGGGTTATTAAGATACCTCTGTATGCCATCGGCAAGCGTTACCCGCAACTTAAGTAATTCGATTTGTGGATGGCATGATTTAGAAGAAGTTTCTTTATCAAAGTCCATGATGGGAGGGTACATAGCTGTGTGTCGGCCCTGGCGCAGAACATTCACGCAGCGTACCTATCCTTGCTTATTTTTTGTGTTTTGTTTTTTTTTTGCACCTCAAATGCCAACATGTGCAATGCATTTTGACACATAATTACTTGCCGCTACATACTTAAAATACATGACACACAGTAATACTTTGGCATACCTATTTTCCACATGGATCTACGTTAAGCAACGTATGTATATGTGTAGTACCTTTTGTCATGGCACCGTGTTTAAGTTGGTGAGATTGAGGTTGCCATACCACTAAATAAGCAGTTTTAACAAAAAAATGAAACTTCGATACTTAAATTAAATGGGCACACCATTATCGTGGTCGTTCTGTGACTTTGATACTGAGAAATATTTAAGCTTTTTTAAGAAACAAGCATTGACAATTTATTAGCTGTAATATTTGTGTGTGCCACTGTGGCTAAAATTGGCTCTCCAAATAATTCCTTTTCTAGTTTTTTTTTTTGTAATAACATTGATAATTGGAGCGCAAATTAAAAATGCGGATATTGTTTGCAATTCATTTCCAAAAAAACAAATTTGTAAACTTGCAGATTAATAGAAGAATTTGTCCATTTTTGGCACTACTTTCTACTATCAATTTCTGGCTAAAAATTCAGATACCGCTATGAAAAACCGACCATGAATTGACCCAATTTTTGGCTTCCTAAAAAGAACGAAAATGCTGATCAGCCAATGTCGATGCGCTCATCAATCGGAACTAAATGGTACACAGAAGCCAATGCTCTTAGCATATGGAATAAGACCTTTCCCATTTACGTCTTTCCGCAAATACATTTTGCAAACCCTTGTCGTGCCTTATCAAATATTGTGGGCCGTTTAATCATGCAATCGGCTCAAACGGGCATCAATTAAGTTCGATACATATCACGGAAAAAAAGCATGCCCGGTTCCAAAGCATCTTTACTTTAAAATTTAGTGCATTGTTTTCTGAGCCAAAGAACCGTCGGGAATACACAATGAAGGAACTTTTAAGACACAGTTCTTGCTTTCTTTAAATTAACCGTTTGGTATTGTTAGGAATTTTCCAATTCACTTTTCAGCTTTTTTTTCTTCATATGCTAATCACAAGGAACTTTAAAAGACGACTCTACGACAACTTTGTATTTTCGCAATGGAGGACTCCGACTGTCCAGTAAGCTATGTTTAAAAATGAAATGTTGAAACCCTATTTTTTGAACGGATTTTTTGCTTTGCCGGAGCAGATGCCAAAAGACCAACAAATTTAAAGACAATTTTCATTAAATTGATAAGAAATTTTCCTAATTATATAACAGTCAAGTTGAACTTAGACCACAAACATTTTTTTTTCATGCTTGAAGGTACCATTTTTAAGTGAAATCACTTACTTGTTACTTAAATGTATCGGTCGGTATTTGTATTTCAAATCTAGGCATATGCCGGATCTCCAGATTCTTTGCGGCATCCTCTTGGTGATCCAAATTTCAACCCCGGGTGATTCGGATGGAAAAAGATGATCACAAAGAGTTATGGTTCTCATCCCAATTTCACCCAAACGTCAACAGTTTTCATAGCGGTGGTGTAGATTATTCTCTTCAGTAATCTGGGACCATTTTGAGTGTTTCAAAAGCTTCTTAGAGTATTTACCTCCATGTGAACACCATTCGAAAACTCGGGCCTATAAAATAAGCCGAGGGTCGTGCGTGTGTGCGAGGAGCGGTAATGCGATTAAGAGAGTCGGCGCGAGGGGAGAGCTCGGAGCTTGATGAAGAAGAAGTCGCACCACTGCGCGTTATCATAATGGGGCTGAATTGTGTGCGTAAGTGGGAGGCGGCTGAAATGTCGGGACTGTGTCGAGGCTGATACTAACGCCCGAGATTACCGATAGCATATGAAGCCAACAGTGGTACAGCGCAAACGTCCCAGCAAGAAATTGTGGAATGTTTTGGGCCACGAGGAAGCTGTTGAAAAGCGGGGGAGTACCGAAAAGATGTTCTCCCAAAGATGTTTTTGTGTGTTTAATAATTAATTTTTAGGTCTTGGTTAAAGTGGGTATTTGTAGACTGTTATGTGTGCAGAGCTGGGATTAAAAACAGGAGTAAGAATTACATTATAAATGGCTGAATTGTGAAAATAATTGAGGCGTCAACACGTTACGGATTGGCATTAAACGGCATTAACAAATTTTAAAAATTATTTTTGGCAAAAATCTTTACAAAATTTTGTAATTCACATCAAAACACTTGAATTCGCAATCATTCCACCTTAAGAAGCGTCCTATGACAAGGGCCCATGCCGTTAAACGATCGTTACTCCGCCGATTTTGCACACTTACGATCGTAAAAAAGAACATTCAATATTACTTTGGCAAGCATTTTTTTTGCGGGTTGGTTACTCAGTACTTCAGAAGTTCTGTTTGAATAAAACCAATATTTTTCGAAATTGTATTTTTATCAAGATTATTTTTTTTAAAAGATTGTTTTTATGTTCTTTATACCCACCACCAGTAGAATGTGACGGCCGGTATCAATTAGTTTGTCATACTCGATTTTGTAAACACTTATCAAAATATCGATTTCCGCAGCGTATACAACATGGGGAGAAATTTCTTAGACGTCATATAGCATGGTCCGTCCATGGTTCGTCTGTTGGTTGTAACCACGCTACCGCGGGTCTTCCAATAATGAATGCAATCGTGCGCTGAAATTTTGCACAACACTCGTCTTTTGTTCTGCCAGGAAGGTACTCAAGACAGTAGCCTACTCGGTTCTACGGTTTTGAATATTCAATGGGATAGAAACGGACCTTCCCGACGATTCTATTGGTCTTTGGACTATATTAGGACAATCATAGTTTTTGATCCAATTGTTTCCTGAAAATTTGGGCAGCTTAGGTCAGGGAATTTTCTATTGACCATAATGTGAGGGGCGTTTTTTGTAATTTCGGAAAGAAAAGGTGGGTCCTTATCGCGTCCATGTCTTTCGTATTAGCCACCCATATAGACCAGATCTCCCTGATTTTAACTCTCTTGGGGCTCTATCAGAAACTGCTACCACTAGTTCGCTTTCATGTTTGTTCATTATTGGCTTCATCTTTCAATCGTTATTGTTTTGTTTTTTTTGATCTTCAGCTAAAAGCATGGCATTGACTAAACTACCCAAGTGTAGCTGTACCACCAACAGAGAAAAGTATGCTTGTCAAATTTTTATATTCGGGCAAAGCCCTATAGGACTGCAAGATGGGTTGGATGTACAGCTCGTTTCGGGAGCATTACCACCATTTCCTCCCATCAGCATCTCCTTACTTGCAGCAAACACTATCAACCAATTATCAGATATTAACATTCGGGTAATTTTCACTCACACCCAAAGTGAACTACACTTTGAACCTCCCGAAAAAAGGAAAGAGCATATGCTGGCAAATTTGTTTTAAGGCAGTAGCCGGAGCTATGCCAAACCCTTTTTCGGGGAGGCTTCCAAGTGTAGTTCACGTCTGGGTTGAGTGGAATTACCCGCAATTTATTTCTGATAATTTGGCTTGATAGTTTTGCTGTCAAGTGGAGCGATGCTGCTATGAGGAATGTTGGATTCCGAACACAGCTCTTACATCCAACCATCTTGCAGTCCTATAGAGGCTTTGCCCCAAATAAATCTTGGTGACAGAGCATACTTTCTCTCGTGTTTGGTTCAAAAGCTGACACTGATAGTTTAGTCAAACTGTTACACCGAGAAGGAATTTCTCTTCGTTTAATTTTTACGAAAGAATTCTTCATTAAACTATTTCTTCGGTGGAAATTCTTCATTAAAAAACGAAATGTTCATTTGCATTTTCGTTTAAATTTCTACGAAGACACAGTTTTACGAATATACGAAACTTCTACGAAATATTCTACATTAACTGTTTCTTCGCTAAAGAAGTTCGTACTGTTTATACGATGAACTGGTTTCTCGTCAATTTCATTGAATTCTTGTTAGAGAAGTTTTTTACGGAATTATTTTACGAAACATTTCCTGCGTTTAACAATTTTCCTTCGATAAAAAGTACGAAACATTTTCTTGAGAGATAAGCGACACATGTTCATTGGAAGTTGTCAAAATTTCTGTTGCGACATTTTACAATTGTCTCATCTCTCATTTGTGCTTGAGTGTATTCCTTGTATGTCTATTTGTTTTAGTGACAAGTCTATGCTACTTCTCATTTGCGGTGATAGTCGCGCTCATGACATAAAAGTGAAGCAATAAAAGCTAAAAATTGTCAAAAACTTAAGCTAGTGATGTCATTTTTTCACACTTGGTAAACTACAAGCCAAAGCCACTTTGACTATAATTTTTTCTTCTAAAAGTTTCGCACACTTTTTGAAAAAAAGTACGAAAAGTTTTTCTCTAAAAAGTACGAATAATGTCTTTCATAAAGTAACGACAAATTAGTTTTGATTAAAAAGTCACGAAAATTTTTCATAAATCTCAACTAACGAAACCCACCTTTTCATAAAAGTGACGATATATTTTTCATAATAAGAATCACGAAATGTTGTTATCATTAAAAGTAACGAAAGATTTTTTCATAAAAAGTACGGTACGAAGATCTCTTCATAACAAAGTTTACATTTTTTGTCTCTACAAACGTTAGAAGAAAAATTTTGGAAGAACCTTTTCTTCGTAAAAAGTAGGAAGACTATTTCGTTGGTTGTAAAAACAATGACAAATTTCGTACTTTTAACGAAATTTTTTCCGCTTCTTTTTTACGAGAGAAATTGCTTTCGGTGTAGTTTTTATCCAAATTTGCCTGAAATTGGACAATACTGGAGGTTATTCTTCAAACCATAAAGACGTATTGCTGCCAGAAAATCGGTGGATATCTCGGCCCAATGTTTTGTATAGGCCCCCAATATAGACCCGATCTCCCGATTTTGATTTCTTGGCGCTTCGTAGGGAAGAATCGCCAGTTTTTATTCAATTTACCTGAAATATTTGAAATCTACGAGAGGTATTTTAGAACCATAAAAGAGGTGGCTGCCAAAAATGTCGTGCAGCAGTCGGCCATTGTTTTGATACGGTCCCCATATAAAGCCCACCTCCCGATTTGGGGTCTTGGGCTTATAGACATCGTAGCTTTTTGATCCAATTTTGCCTGAAATTGGAAATCTTAGTGGTCATTTTAGGACCATAAACAGATGTGGCCGAAAGTGGGGGTAACTCGGTCCAATGTTATTGCGTATGAGCCCCCGCATATAGACGGATTTCCCGATTGCTTACTTCTTGCGACCGCTTCTGTAGAATCCGAAGTTTTTATCAATTTTGGCTGAAATTGTAAAATCTAGCGCGGTTATTTTCGGCCATAAAGAGTGTTGCCGAAAACAGTCGCAGTGATCGGTCAAGAATTTTAGTTATAGCCCCCATAAGACACCAATCTCCCGGAGTTAACTCCTTGGGGTTTGCTATGAAACCGTAAGTTTTGTATCTGATTTGCCTCATTGAAATTGGTTAACTATTCTTGCTATTGGCTTAAGCTCACAACAAAACGTGTATCGGCATTAAGTTTTTAACGGGTCCATTTTTCCACTTTATTAGTTATTTATCGGTCCAGTTTTTGTTTACTCGGTCCACCTTCCTCCATATTAGACCGATTTCAGCTTCTTGAGGGCATTAGAAGACACAATCTGATCATAAAAGATTACTCTCAAACTGCAATGTAAAATTTCCAGATTTGACTTCCTCTCGAGTGAACATTACAGATTAAGATTTCAAATCAAGGACGTTATTTATACATTTTTCTTGCACACATTACATGAGATGGTTAATGCATTCCTCTAAACACGCAAGCCAAAAATGAGTTCTTATAAATCCAGAATCTGATGATAGTTCTTCATAGATAAAATCTTTAAACTTTTCATCTTCGGGAAGTTTTACTGGTTGAAAACCTGCTCTGCTTCATCCGTCCCTCAAACCCCCCTGAAATTTCAAAGGAAATCCTAATATTTGATTCTATGGTGGTGGGTATTTAGAGATTCCGGTCCTTGGGGTCGAACTTACTGCGCTGTAGCGCTATACTTGTTATTTTATTATTTTTGGCTCATATATTTTGGATAGAAATATATTTTGTCCATTTAAAATCAACAAAAAATTGAAAAATTTCTACCAGCCAAAACAAATTTTAGAACGTTTGTTCCACAAACATATCTCATTTACAAGCGCCAATACCGGAACCCCATCAAGTTTTTCCACTTCCGATACAATACTTTTGGAGCAGTCTCACAAAAACATTTATCTTTTAAAGAGTGCATCCGCGGAACCCCCCCATCTGATTTTTTCACTTCCGATTGCAATCCTTTTTGCACAAGTCTTAAAAAAAGAGGCCGCTTTTAAGTGAAAATTAGTTATGTTGGAACAACATTTAAATTTCGCAAAAAGATTAGAAAATCAATAAGAAAGTAAAAAATGTATAATAAAAAAAAAAATAAAAAAAATCACTCCCCGCTGGGATTTTTGAACTGTTGCCGTGTTTGTCTTTTTCCTTTCCATGCGAAGTTCTTTGAGCACACGTGGCTTTTGTCCAAATTACCGATAATTTTTAAATTTTTATGCGTTTGATTTTTTCAATGAATAAAAAATATTTACACAAAATATTTTTTCATGCCGAAAAAAACTATAAAAAACGGATGTTCCACATAATAACAAATATTTTTTAGCGAAAAATATTTTAATAAAAAATTTGCGCGGAATGAGATTTTGAATCAGCTTCTTTATTTTTTCCATTACAATAATAAAGAACAAGCTCAATGAAGTAGTTAGAATGTAATGCGCGTGGTGTCATCATTAGGTTCATGTCACAAAACATCCGTTGAATAGTCTTTTGACTGGCATCTGTTCAATGGGGAAGTTTGTGGCTGACGTGGCTAAGGGGTATTCAATATATGCGTCGCCAACAGCCCGAGTTCAACCCAACTGTGGGAGGGAGAAATTTTTCAATTTGTAAAAATATAAATAATAGAAAAAATAACAGTGCAATTACAAAAATCTGGGATGAGAAAAAGTGAAATATGGTTGAATTTTTTGTTTGTTGTTTTTAATCTTTCTTCATTCAAATGAACTTCGTTGGCCCCACAATTCCTAAAGCAATACAAAGGATCACAAAAATGGGGTACCTTCCGTCCTACGACAAGCCCATGCTTAAATGTCCATTGGAGATGAAATCGAAGTTTGCACTTTTTCGATCGCAAATTGGGATCCACAACTCACTTTTTTCGGAAGCTCTTTTTTTTGCTGTGCTGCGTATCTCTGTTTTTTGCCTGAATCTTTTAAAAGTGTAAATCATAAATTGGATAAAGCCTGTTTCATTTCTCTAATAATCTACTCTGATGGCCTTGATGAAATATAGTGCATTAATAAGTACTATTATATACGTTTCACAAGGATTCTTTCTCCACGATTTGGTAACTCTAAATTAATTTAGTGCTTTAGTACAATAATCATGGAACATTTTAAATTATAAATCAACAAAGAAAATCACTCAAACCAGAAGTTACGCGAAGGGGATATTAGAAGCAACAAATTAAAAGCAGCAATTTTAGACACCTACTCGAAATAGCTTTGGATATCAGAAGACCAATTTTCTCCGGCATATCAACCACCCACCACCACCAATACCCACTCCTCTCTAATTCAAGGTTAATTCGCCGGACCAGTCCACTTCACTTGACTGTTAGTTTCTACGCCAATGCTGTTTACTTTAAATGAAGAATATAAGACCTATGTTCGATGATGGCATCAGTATCCATCATCACTAGCAAACTTTATGAGGAAAAAAGGCAAATTCCTCCTCACCTTCTAGAAGCACAACTAACAAACAACAACACAAAAAACACAAAAAGCAACGATTGACATTTCGCAACGAACATCTGCTTGCTGCTGTCAGATGTTGGTTTCCTATGTACTTACAAAACTAATAATGTTCGCAAACAAAAAGAAAAATTACTTCCATCGACCCGGGACACGATACTACGTGAAACACTTGTGGTCTGTTAATTTTCTATCACCACTTGGCGCCATACTATTTACATGAACGAGAACCAAAATTATTTAGGACCCGTATTTCAAGTTATCGCAAATCAGATTACGAGAATTGTCTGTTTGTATGGAAATAGACAACCTGTGAAGAAAACTTGTTTTCAAACACAGACTCTTCCTTACCTTCGAAGTACACTTCACACAGAAAAAAAGATATAAACTGCTTTATATTGAAAAATTCAATATGAAAACAAGTAAGTAATGTTCTTTAGCAATAGAAAGACGCATTTTCTCTAATATAAAGTTTTTGTTCCCTTGTTCCAAAAGACACATAAATTCAATGAAGTTATACTTTGTCCATTTTTGTTGATTTTATAGGAATCTAAACATCTCTTTAAGTATGCAGGAAAAAATGATGAAAAAAACGCCTTGATCTATGAAATCAAAAATCTTGCAAAAATCATTTCTTTGCAAACCTCCAGATCTTTCAATTTCAGGCAATATTGACAACAACTACGCGTTTCTACAAGCCCAAAAAGTCAAATCGGCAACAGATATTCGTCCTATTGGCCATGTGGGTCTATGCTAAAAGAACATTGACTCGATACGTCCACCATTTTTGACACACCCTTTATGGTCCTAAAATACCCCTAGATTTTCCCAATTTTCAGGCAAATTGGATAACAAACTAAGGTCAAGATCAAGAAATATATATATATATTTAACTAGGCGTAACGCGGCCGCGCTTTCGCCTGTCCGCTCTTCCGAAGTGTTTTACTGTTACGGAACATTTTGCGTTAACACTTCAGTCAACCAGCTATCCTTCGTGAGCTGAAGAACAAATTCGATAGAGATTTTGAATTTCTTTCAACAACAAATCGGAACCTACTTGCTTTTTCGTTTATAGGTACAAATACGGCGGAATATGCATATGTAGAAGCGTACTTCTTCGGTTTTTCGCGTTGAAAAAGCTCCATACAAAACCAAAAAAATGCGAAAATTGGCGAAATTTTTTACCATTTTGTGATACTTTGTTTTTTCGTGTGAAAAGACTGACGTTATAATTAGGCACGGGCGCCATTCTGCAATGTGAATTAAGAACTAATTATTTATTAAAAAAACTATTTTGTGCGGGTTATTCAAATCAAAACGCACCATATTTTGTTCCGAAACTATACAGGAAGAGATCAAGGAATAGCAGGATCAATTTGCCAAGCGGAAAAGTATAAAAGATGTTATTTTTGTAAAAAACAAGCAAACAACCACCAACTAAATTCAATACGCTCCCCTGGTAAAATAGCGCTCAAGCTACTAAAAACGCCGCCTTTCTATTGGTGGAATAATGGTGTTGCACTCAATTTTTTCTTCCTGGCAAGAGCCATGAAACATGATACCGTCTTAAAAACTGGTTCGTCTTTAAAAAATGTCGCGGGAGTAGTGGTGTACCCTTCCTCCACCAATTTTTAAAATAATGTCTCTGTATTCAAGTCTCTCGCTAATCTTCTATATTTCTTGTTGCATTCTTAAAGTGTGGAAATGTTCCTTCTTCCTGAACATTATCTGAAAATTAAAGCACGTATATTATCAATAACATAAACATACAAAGAATTTTACTGTTCCAATTCAATTAAATCGCGAAAAAGCAGAAAGTAGTAAAAATTTTTACGACATTAACATTGCTTAAAATGTTGGAAAATGATGCACCTCTAACGCTTGGCTGCCAATTTCATGTAACTTTAAGTTCTTTTACTTACAAAACGAGTCTGGAGAAAGCTGTTCCAAAAAATCATTAACAATTCATGTACCGGAGGTTCCTTTAACGGACAACCCTCTACTTTTCAATTAAGAAAAAAAAAAAAAAATGAAACGCCGACAAAAGGGAACCCTCTCCCCAACCCTTGCGCGTCACTCCGACCAGTATCCGGACCCTATGACGGTACCCCATATTAATGTTCAGAGACTACTCTACAATGGTCCCGTAATAAATCCTATCGAAGTAAATCGACAAAGTTTATTCAAATTTTCCCCTGTCCTCCAAGCAGATATCGAAAACACTCATATACTTAATTTAAAAATCACTGTATAAATTTAATCCCTCCTCGCCCACGTTCCCTTGTAAAATTTCAAGTAGATCCGGAGGATGGGTTTAAATTTTGCTCTATTGTTTTAAAGGACGGCACTTCCCCGATACAACTTATCGGACAAAACACCGCTTAGTGAAGTAGCACCCCTAAACCTTTCCTGAAAATTCGATGCATGAAAACTTTCCCTTAAGTGTGGGGCAAGGAAGGTTGCTCTTCAGTCTTACATAACCTTCCGCCACTGCTTTTGTAACATTTCAAGAAAAAACTTAAGAATTGTTGTTTTTTTTGTTCCATAGTTTTAGAGGAGAGACCTCCGTCCGCGACCACAATATCGAAAACGTGATGTAGATGTATCTTTTGTAAAAGCTCCCAGCAAAATGTCAAGCAAATATTAAAGCCTAAAGAGGACCGAGGCCGTGCGGAATACACACAAATCAGGTATTCAACTATTTAATATCGTCAACCTCTCCCCACGGCCTTCTGTAAATTTCGGTAAAGTTTAATGGTTATCTCTGTATGTAACCATACTTAAGGAGAAGCGGGATCTGGTGTCTCCCATCATGCCCTTTTTTAAATTTTTCCCCCGACAAATATTAAAAATCAAGGCAATCTGATATAAATGTTCAATAACCTCATACCGCATTTTTCCGGTAAATATTTCAGTCGGGGGGTAGTTTTGTTTTCACTGTACTTTAACAAAAACAGTCGGGCCAAATGGGCTGGTCCCTCTTCCCCGACCAAATTATCGAAAAATATACATGTAGCGGTTTTTGTCTAGATGCCAACTCGCCAACCTTCAGAATGGAAATATTCAAGCAATCGCATACATTTATATTCCAAAGTTTCACAAAAGTAGGGCAGACAAGGGGGAGGTCCCCCTCCCCCGTCCACATATGCGAATCATTCAGGTACATCCATATTTAATTCATAAGCCTCACCGCATTGTTCTCTGTAATCTCAGATAATGTTAGAGAATTTTCAGTTTATTCACTGTACTTTTAAAAAAAGTCGAACAAAGGGACGGTCCCCCTCCGCCACCTAAATACTCGAAATTATAACGAGTAGGGGATGTAGCTGATCCTTTGTCTAGATGCCAACCCAACCTTCAATCGCAAAATAATTTCAAGGCAAGGATCGGTCAAACCTTTGGTCTAATTTTCAAAAAGTCCGACTAAAGGAGAGGTCCCCCTTCAGCGACCACGGCCTGGCAAAAAATGAGGTACCCTATTTCACCACGATGAACGCCCCTAGGATCTCTGAAAGTTTCAAGTTAAATCGGTTCAGCCCGTTTTCGTGAGCACAACTCGGAACATACAACATAAACAAACAAACAATAAGATTGAATTTCCTATCATACTATAGCCATAGATAGGTATAGTTCGGAAATGCGATATTTCCGACTTATTACAAAGCGTATGACAAACGTCAATGAAACTCTATTCGATACCCCCGTTCCACTCCATTCCCTTATCGCCGTGGCTCTGCGGGTATGACAAAACGCTCTAACGACATAACTACTATCCAGAGTGGTCTTGTGAATACTCGCATACGTCAGATCAACCTATTATAAATAGTAGTTTTCTGAATTTAAAGTCAAATTGGACCTTTAGTCCCAAAACAATTCTTTTCAATGGTAATGATACCCATTCTTACTAAGTCCAAACATCGGACTTTCATGTAGAAGCGACTCCCAGTTGGAAATGTTTAGTCGACTTTTGCACAAACAGGAACAAAACTTTATATCCGATAAATGCGTATTCTACGCCTAAACAAAATTTCGCGCATTGCGTCATTTTTATAGGACATGAAGATTTTTTGGCCTCACGACAATATTCTTTCTCAGTGATCGTGAAGAAACATTCATATGTCAACCCCGCTGTCGCCTGTTGACATTCGCGTAAAACTTCACGAACCACAAAGAGGGTATCGACTTGTATATCAAGAATTGCAATCTATAATGCTTAAGATGGCTCCGTATGGATTGCAGCACTGGGCCATGTATCGAATCTATGGGGCTGGCATAATTATGGTGTGGTCTAATTGAGCTTCTTAAAGATTTTAGATTTACACCACAAGAGATATGTTTAAGAACACAATTGATTGTATTGTACGCACTAAATTGACAAGATTCTGTAACAAGTCGCCCAAAGATTGGACGATGGAATTATCAAAAACCATTAATTCCTTCATTGCGGTCAAAACTGAAGCGCGCCATAGAGGATTTCGTATTTTTTGCTGGTATGTATATGAGTATAGAATGCTCATAATATTACTGGGGCGTATATATATGCTTACTTTCACTATATTTAGACGCCCATATAACGCGCAATCCAAAGATATTGACTTTCCGGAATTCTCCATGGCAAGAGCAAATTCAATCCGGATCCGGTTGTTAAGAATGTTTAAGGATACCCTTGCCTTACTACTCAATCCTGTTACCACACCCAGATGAAGGAGATATGATTTACCTCAACCCGATGTTTCTGAGAGCAAAAATGTTATTTTTGGACGAGAGAACATGTACATGTTGTTGCGGCAACATGCTATTTTCTCAACAAGAGCACTATGTCTGGACTTCGTGGCATACCATCGTAGTATGTTCTGCGAGAAAACACAATTTTTTTGCGACAAAATGTTCCCTGGGTCACCGTTCCAACAATAACATTTTGCTCTCGACAACCACTGGTGTCTAAGGTGATTCACATATTCCTTCTCTGCGTGCACAATCCAACTAATTCAATTTGTGGATTACAGTTCGCCATTCCATGGTGAGAGGGCACATTCAAGATCGATCTGCCAAACTTTTTGCACCTCATTCTAATACTTTGTTTAAGCTCACCTGAGACTATTGTTTACACAAAATCCTGGAATTTCTTCTGCTTAAGGTGGGGTATGTAAGTTCGAGTATTAGCGCTTAAAATCGGTCATTTTTTCACGATTACTTTTCTTAATTAATCTATTTTAAGCGAACTACAGAACTCTTGTGAAACATTTGACTTTGGGCTTTCCCTTCGAGTTATATTAAAAAAAATTGTGTGCAACAAATATGTATAAATTGTATGCCTTTTCCTTACTTCATTTTTGTTTTTCCACTTTTAGCCATTGTCTTAGGCGGGCTAACACTGGAACCTTAGGTACCCACCCTTTATGTCTAATGCGCAGTACCCCTGCCCGACTTTTATTGCTCTACGTTTCAAATGACAAGGAGCCTCCATTTTAATTGGTTGTGTGCCAGATGACAGGAATGTGATCACCTCGAAATGTCTTCAACAGCAAAGCGTGGCTATTTCCTGACCGTGAAACTGTGACATGTTTCTGTCTCAACAAATGTTATTTTACTCGAAAATTATGTTCATCTGATTTCAGCGCACCCCTGGATGTATATTGTTTGCCGCGAGAATAAGAACATTTTCTAGCCGACACAATGGTTCCAATGTTCACCATCCAAAATAATAAACATGTTTGGGGTGATCAACATTCCTTCTCTGCGGTCTTGTACGTGTAGTAGGACCCTCGATTGTTCTCCCTATTCAACATCTTACTTTTACACTGACTACACTTTGTAGCTACCATAAGGCTCTATTTACTAGAATTTTATGTTTTTGATTTATTACACCAGTCCTCTTCTCCACTTCTTCTCCATATCCCCGTGCTGCTTCTGTCTTTTATTATTCTTTTTAAATTTGAAATAAAAGTACAAATGTGAAAATATCATGAAATGCAGAGACCCACGGCAGTTGGCAGGGCATTCTTACATTTGGATTATCCGATCAGCAAAGTTGGGCTGTTTCTTCTTATTCTCAGGCTTCTGTGTTACGGTCGATAAAACAACACAGCTTGATTCAATGTGGAGAATATTTCTTTCGACGCCTGTATCTTATGGAGTGACAATATTTATGTGAAATGGCGGGGTGTACTCTATTACAAAATTCGCCACATTATAAATTAAGTTTTTAAGACAATAATTTGCGTAAAGCGAACAACCTATTAATGGTTAATGAATACTGCTATTGAATGACCGTATTGCTATATCAGAACCGGTAACAATGAAGCTAAGTTGTCCGATTGAAGTCGATCCTGTATGAGAATTTTCTATAAGATATTCCATAAAGTATATAGACATCCTAGAAGTTCGCTGCGAATATCCATGAAAATTCGATGTACACGGATACCGAACTAAGTATGCTCGAGCTGATACGATGTATTACGGGCAGTACACGGGAACATACAATTGATGATGATCGACATTCGATCAATTTTTTAGTTCGCAATTGCTTCCAATACGAGACAGGCAATGAACGATAGTATCAATCATAGAGGATTAATATTAGAACATACGTAAGTGAAAAGTCTAAAACCGAGCTCGGGCTGGGCGGCCGGAGCACTCATCATTATTACCCTGCGACCACTTTGTACGATCTAAATTTTCGATGACGTCATATCACCAAATCCTCAAATGTCTCGGGGCGCTATACATAATAAGGGTCTTTGTCGCGAATATACACCATTTTTTTAAATATCACCTCCGATCTAGGACAGGCGGGAATTCCGACTTAGGCACTTCTCACCAAAAATCTATAGAATCCTCCAAAATTTAGTCGGCCTCAATGCACCGTAGGGTTGGAACATACCAATTAGTAAAAACAAATGATGGGAACACATTTAAATCTGAAGCAATTTTTAGGGGAAACTCTCGCAAAAAGTGTTTATTTATGATTTTTTCCGTCTCGATAATATACTGTATTAGAAGTTTAGGTAGAAAATACAGTCATTTTTACAAACTTTTCGGTCTAGAGCAGTCGGCGATTTTTTACACAAAGGCAAAATGTTGCGTTACTTTTAGACCATCTTCTTGTTCGAAATCAGAAAAACCATCCATAGTTATGGGATGCTATAATCTAAAATCTGAAACCGACCTTTTAGGCCACGCAGTTAGCTACAATGCTTAACTTCTCCCTATATCATATCATATCTAAATTCTGAATCTATTTTCAAGCGACAGCAATTTTGCGCCATACCGCATAGCTACACATGCGTAATTCTACTCCCTGTAAATTTTAAAACTAAAATTTTACATAATTTCTCTACTACAATAATTTTTGCAGGAAATTTCTCCAATAACCAATGTTGACAAATTTTGCTTATAGAAATAAACTTTTGAGAACAATTTTTTATTAAACCACTAAAATTTTGAGAAAACATTTTGATGATCAAATATAAAATATTTTGAGTAAAAATTCTATATAAATAAAACTTTTGAGAAACGAGTTTCTATAAAATTAAAATTTTGATCAATAATCAATAATAAAATTGTGACACAAACTTTTCTATAAAACTAATTTTCTATAAGAAATACATTTTAGACAAAAAATTTTCTATAAGATACTCTTGACACACATTATTCTATTAGACAATAACAACTCTGACAAAAATATTTCTACAGAAAGATAAAATTTCTGACAAATTTCAGTATAACAACCATAAAATTCTTCTACGAAAATGCACCTGTCGTATAGCAAATAAAGATAGCTTTTCTCACAAATTTTTTTACTACATCAAGTAAAATTTTCAAACAATTCTTCTGTAGAAAGTAACATATTCACAAATCTTCTATAGAAATAAAATTTGAAAAAAATTTTTATAGAAATAAAACATTTGACAAAAATTTTCTTCATAGACAGATAAGAATTTTTGACAACAACTCTTATCGTATCAGTAAATAAAATTCTTGACCAACGAATTTTCCTATGAAACTTAAATATTGAAAAATTTTATAGGAATAAAATCTTTGAGAACAAACCTTCCTATTAGAAATTTAATTTCTATAGAAATAAATACTTGGAGAAATAAGCTTTCTAGAAGAAATAAAATTTTCGGAGAACAATTGTCCTATAGAAAATAACTTTTTCTAAAGAGGTAGACATCTTTTGCAAGAAAGCAGATTTCTCTATACGAGACTGACAATTTGTCAAACAAGTTTTCTATCAGAAAATAAAACCATTATTAACCACCAATTTGCTATAGAAATAAACTTCTTTGTGCAATTTTTTATCTAATACGACAGAATCAAACACTAGTTCACACAGATAACTTTTTCTACTAGGCACCAAGATATAACTTTCTTGACAAAATTTTCCGCGCTAGAATATAATCAATTCTTGAGCAAAATTTGCTATTACAAATAAAATTTTCAGGAAATAAGATATTATGTACAAATTTCTTGTATACAAATAAAATTTTCAGAAATTTTTCTGTAGAATAGCATTTGAAAATGATTCCCTTTTATTAGAAATAAAATTTTGAAAAATTCTATAGAATTAAAACTGACTGGAAAGATCTGTTTCTAAAGAACATTAAGTTTGAGAGAGAGATTTTCTCATAGAAATTAAAATCTGTTGACAAAACCTTCTTATTAAGAACATGAAAATTTTCCAGAAAATTCTCTAGTAGAAATAATTAAAATTTTGAGAATATTTGTGGCTGATCTACTAGAAATAAAAATCTTTCAGTGAACTGTCTTCTGATAGGAAACTAAGAAGATTTTCAGAAAATGTTGCTCATTAGAAATACAAATTTTCTGGACACAGAATTTTCGTATAGAATAAAACTGTTTGCCAGAAATCTTTTCAGAAGATCTAACATTTGCGAGAAATCCTTTTCTGTGAAACAGACAAAGTCTTTGGAAAAATATTCCTATAGAAATTAAATTTTGACAGAATCCTTTCTATAGAAATACATACATATTTGCACAAAAAACATATATTATACAGACTGTTTTCTTGACAATCTTTAAAACATGTTTTTTCCTACAATCTTGGTACGATTTTTATCAAAAACTTTTCTATCAACATCTTTGCTAGATCGATATTCCGGCTCTGATCCTTGAGCAATTATGTGCAAAACGATACGCGTCTTCTCTCTTTGCCTTCGCTGGCTGTCCTTTTCACTATGCACTAACCGTTACCTTCTGACAGCGCGCCAATTCGGTCGGCAGCCAGCTCGGTATAAGAACCTCAAAACTCTTGATTAAAAATTAGTTAAATTAACTTAAAGATTTCACAATCTAATTTTTGTATTCTCGATTAATCTGTATCATTTGATCCGCAAAGAACCTCAATAAGTGATTTTAAATAACAAATAAAATGAAACAAATGATTTTATTTAATCTTCGGACAGATAACTAGTCAACTCATAGAATCAGTTAGACGTATTGCTGCTTGACTTATGGCTCATTCGTTTTGGCAGCAGACATTATTGGCGTTTGCAAGCAACTAATTGAGCGCGCGATTCCGGAAGAAAACGTCTTTCAAAACGGGGGAGTGTTCTTTCTGATCCTGGGAAGCAGGGCTGCAACAATTGGCGCAGAAGTGATGAATCATTAACCATGGGCTCCTTCAGGATAGGAATCGCAGCTGCTAAGCAAATTCAATCACCTTTTTACAATTGATTAACATTAAAAACTTTAACTTGATGTCGACTTGCAAAACTCAATGCAATTTCTTTGGGAAGTTTTTATCTTATGTATTTCGTACAAATAATGTTTCAAAAAAACATAACTATTTTTTTTTAATAATTTTTTAATTGACATCTTATTTTTAAAACACCACCCTAATTTACGAGTCTAAGCAATTGTGTCGGAATATGTGAATATTTTGCACTGATTACAGCTAAAGACTTGGTAATGTTGTTTTATATGGATTTGTATATAGAAAATACTGTTAATGGCAATAGCTGGTGATGTGAAAAACGTTTAACATGTACTGGTGATATTGAGTGACAGAGACAGAGCGGAGAGCGGTAACTAAAAGAATGTAAGAATAGCAATAACCGTTATTATTTTTTGTTTTTGTTTTTTTTTTGCACTCAATTGCCAACATGTCAATGTCATTTGACACATAATTACTTGCCGCTACATACTTAAATACATGACACACGTATACTTTGGCATACTATTTGCCACATGTGATCTACGTTAAGCACGTATGTATATGTGTGTACCTTTTGTCATGGCACCGTGTTTAAGTTGGTGAGATTGAGGTTGCCATACACACTAAATAGCAGTTTTAACAAAAATGAAACTCGAGTACTTAAATTAAATGGGCACACCATTATGTGGGTGTTCTTGTGACTTTGATAACTGAGAAATATTTAAGCTTTTTAGAGAACAACATGACAATTTATTAGCTGTAATATTGTGTGTGCCACTGTGGCTAAAATTGGCTCTCGAAATAATCTTTTGATTTTTTTTTTTGTAAACATTTATATTGGGAGCGCAAATTAAAAATGCGGAATTTTTTGCAAATTCATTCCAAAAACAAATTGTAACTTGCCGATTAATAGAGGAATTGTCCATTGTTTGGCACTACTTTCTACTATCATTCTG
>PGFW01065137.1:10000-14234 GCA_003123925.1 Haematobia irritans | reverse complement strand
ATTGTCAGGGGCATTCCGGGAAATGCCGTCTGCATGGAATGCATTCCGGGAAATGCCGCCTGCGATCATGACTCCAGCAAAAAAATGTAAAGTGATGAAAACAATGGATTTCCGAAATTGTGGGTGCTTGACTGATCTGGTTTATATGGGGACGTATATCAAAAGTGGACCGATATAGCCCATCTTTGAACTTGACCTGTCTGCAAACAAAAAACGAATCTGTGCCAAATTTCAACACGATAGCGCCATTATTGAAGGCTGTAGCGTGATTACAACAGACAGACAGACAGACGGACATATCGTCTTAGAATTTCTCCCTGATCAAGAACATATATACTTTTTATAGTCGGAAATCGATATGTGTTACACACGGAATGACAAACTTATTATACCCCCATCACCATTCTATGGTGGTGGGTATAAAAGAGAAGCACGCTCAAAATAAACCCAGCCAACTGCACTAAATCGATAAGAAAAGAGATATGTTTGTACGAATTTATTTCGGCATAAGCCGGCTATCAACTAAAACCCTTTTTTCGGAAGGTTCAAGTGTGGTTTACTTTTGGGTTTAGTGAACTGCCTGAATTTATTCTGATAATTGGTTGATAGTTTTGCTGCAAGTAGAGGATGCTGATGAGGAATGTGGTAATTCCGAAACGTGCGTCCGTCCAACCATCTTGCAGTCTATAGGGCTTTGTCCAAATAAATTTGACAAACATTCTTTTCCTTTGATGGTTAAGCTATACTTGTAGTTTAGTTAATGCCTGGTTTTAAGCTGAAATCAAAAAAACAACAAAATTTTATTTCTATAGATTTTTTTTAAATATTATTTCAATAGAAATTTTTTTCAAAATTTTATTTCTATAGAGAATGTTATCCAAATTTTAGTTCTATAGAAAATTTTGTCGAAATTTCAGTTCTATAGAAAAATTTGTAAAATTTTTTTTGTTTTTTATTTGATGGCAAAAAGTAGTGGCTATCCATGGACAATACTTCGTTTGATCAGTCTTAAAATTGTTTGTCGGAATTAATTCTCAAACATTCGCAAATATCCTGCATATTTAAAGTGTGCTCCGAAAATTTTTTTAAATACCTGTTATATCACTCACATTTAATCTTCTGTCTGCCAAAGGGATATCATGGATTTGTGTCATTTAGTGGTATATATCTATTATATACTTCAATTATTCTGAATTTAATTATATAATTGGCAAACGAAAAAATATTTAACCTTAAACAAAGCTGATTAAAAAGCCTCATTTAAGGCTTTTTCACAAATTAATTTATTCAGTTTATCACAAATTCATTTTATCACAAATCAGTGATATTCGTGTAGAGAAAATTATCTCTTATTTTGTTTTTCCTTTCCATTATAGAGGCCTGCTACAACAAAGAAAACAAAATGTTCATACATGCATATGAAAAGGATATTATAAAAAAATTTACAATTCTTTAAAATGTCATTAGAATTACTTAAACTTGTCTTATCAGCGTCATTACATGAGCAACAACAAAAAACAAGAAATTTCAAATTATCCTAAAATACAAAACCAAAATACATTTTAGTAACACCACCGTCATCATTATCATCACCAGTTTGAGACAAGAGGTTACAAGGACCTAAAACACACACACACATATATATGAATTCTTATGCCTTCGGTCAGACAGAAGATGAGGACAGAAGCCAAAAAAATAAAACCAAAGGAAGAAAAATCAAATCAGACAGCTATTGAAAATGCAAAGAATATTCGTGTGTATGTATGTATGTGTGTGTGTACGTGTGTTGTGTTGAGTTGTGTACAAAAACCAACCAAACCACACCACAAACAAGGACCTTTAATAGCTCTCATTTACCCTATGACATACATTTGTACACCAAAGCTCTGATGCTCACACATTGAAGTTGAAGTGAAACATTCCCGCATAGTCATTCAAATGTCAGAATAAAACATTAAAAATACAATAATGATGGCACATTATGGCACATCATTGCAGCCACTCAAGTATAAAAATTTCCTTCGTTTTGTCCTTAGTGTTTTCGTTTGTTTTTTTTTCTGCTTTTGCCGCAATAGAATAGAAGAATACGTGTGATACGCTACATATTCGTAGTCACAGTAAGTGAAGCGTATAGCTAGGGGATTTTATTCACGAACTTTTTCTATTCCTGGGAAAGCGGGAATTTTTTTCAAATTCCCTACAATTTTTGTAGATTACATTTTAGACTTTGAAACAAATTAAAAGTAGTTTTGGGCTCAGGCTTTATGGCAATATGTGTAAATGTAGCAAAGTATTGTAAAGTTGAACTATGTAAACAAACCACATAGGGTCCTGGTCCACCATAAACTACCTCTAGATTTATAATTATTAAGAAAATCAAGATACAAGAATTGGCGTGTCTACATTTTGTCACAACAAATTTGAAGGATTCAATGGTACCACAAATTTTGTTTAAAAAGTGTAAGTGTATAAATATAGCCTGCCGCGAACTTTGGCTTTTATTACTTGTTTTCATCTAAACCCTATTGTAAAATAAAAAAACATAAATAATTATCGCTGTGAAATTATGGGAAGCAAGAGCGAAAATAAGGTAAAATCCGGGGAAATCACTGGAATCCAGTTCCGAGAAAACCTACAAACATCGCAAAAACTCACATAGACACAACACACACACACACATTTTGCTATTATGTCTTATACCCAAATTTTCTAATGATATTTAAGGCAACATTTTTTCAAAGGCAAATTCAGGCCTTTGAAAAAATAAAACGATGATATCGACAGGAAACGGAAGTTGAAAATATTAATTTTAAAGATTATAATTTAGGCAAACATGTAAAAAAGACAGCACTCAAGGACTGTTATCGAACGAATGATGGATATTCTTTTTATTGTAAAACTACCTTTCTTTATACCCTTCACCATAGGATGGGGGGTATATTACTTTGTCATTCCGTTTGTAACACATCGAAATATTGCTCTAAGACCCCATAAAGTAATAATATAATATTATATATATTATATATATATATATATATATATATAATATATATATATTATATATATATATATATATATATATATATATATATATATAATATATATATAATATATATAATTCTGGGTCTGTGAATTCTGAGTCGAATACTGAGCATGTCGTTCCGTCTGTTGAAATCAAAACGCTAACTTCCAAACGAAACAAACTATCGACTTGAAAAACTTGGCACAAGTAGTTGTTATCAGCGTTGCCAGAATTGATTTCAACCAAAAACCGCTAAGATTTGCCAAAAAAAATAGCTAAAAAAGGCTAAAAGATGCTAAAAAATAGCTAGAAAAAAAGCTAAATTTTTTTTGTATAAAAAAGTCACATTTTTGATTGAAAATTTAACAACTTAAAGGCTTTATTTACACTTTAAAATGTATAATATTTTCCAATTTTAAATTCCACTTCTTGTGAGACTGTAACAAATATCTAAGGCAATATTAGCAGCTGTTTTTGCGTATTCGATAACAATTTTGAAATTACTATCAGCAAATTTTTTAATTGCAAGTCCTTCGTTTGTGGGAGCTACCTTCAACCAAGCACCACTATTTATTTACTTGTTAATTTTTAAATCTATTAAATAGATCTTAAGCATGCTTTGGATTGGTAAAAATGGATTTTTTGTCATTTTTGAAAATAAAATTTTAAGTTTGGTTTTGAAAATTGTGAGAATATTCGAAATACATTACTTTTATTTAAATTGTAGAAAATACCTACAGTTTACATTTACCCAGTAAAAACATTTTCCTTTTCTTACATGACGCTATCAAAATGCTTTAAAAACGTGCTAACGCCAACCTTATCTTCCAAATTCAGACTCGACTTCAAGTAGAAATTATTGTATGTATTAACGTTTTAAATAAAGTGTTTAAAAACAATCTCTATTTTTGAACGCTATTTTGGTTTGTGGTCAAGAAGTAAAAACCCTCACATTTAAAGACTATTTCATTAATTCTTCACTCTTTCCAATGAAAGAAGAAGACAAAAAGACCTTTATCCGTCTTTTGGACAAGGAAAAACAGTTTTTATATGAGAAATTTACAAATCTATTATATAACCAAAAATTAGCGTTCGTATTTGATAGAGATGAAATCTTTGGCCTCACGACAATATTTTTCAGTGGCACTAAGCAAATTCACATCTAACTATTTTAATTCAGTAATATCGTAATGTCTTTAGAAATATTATAAA
>PGFW01065137.1:0-5000 GCA_003123925.1 Haematobia irritans | reverse complement strand
GCAGATCATTAGAAATATACTTCGCGAAACCCAATTGTCCATGCCAATTTGGGAGCCATCAGTATAGAAATTCTATATATTCTTTAAATTCCCGCCGGGGTCTGTGTGCACCACGGACTCACTGTTGGGGATTACGAGTCCTCAAACTTTTGTCGAAAAAGTGACTCGCCAAAAGTGTAATCCACCTAACGTTACACTCAATAAAAAAGTGAACTCTATATTTTCAACTACGGCCATTTTCATGTAGCTCCGTTAGACTTTTAACTTCCAGTTAACAGAAAGTAAAAAAAAAAATGAAAAAAAAAAATTTAAAAATTTCTTCCTCTGGTTACACTTTAACTGAAAAATTTTTTGCAGTTAAGTTCCTAACTGGCAATTTTTTGAGCTTTATTACAAGATGGCAGATGTGTCCATATACGGTTTTAAAATTCGTTAGCTATACGTAGCACTAACGGAGCTTCATGAAAATGGGGGTAAAAGGCCAATTTAACTTTCGTTTTAGTTCATGAATTATTATGTTTGGTAGAAAGTTTCCTCTACTCTAATATTTTTTATGTGTAACGTTTAGTTAAATTTAACGTAAAACGGACGAGGAAAAATATTACACAAAATGAAGGATAAAGATTTAAATTAAATTCGTGTTTCCACAAAATAGTTCAATATTTCTAATTTTGTAAATTTTACTACAAATGCAGTTCATCATGACTTCGTATGTCACTAAAAGACATTCTTGCAATTTTGAACTCCAATTTTTTCCTTGCAAATACAAAATTTTCGTTAACAAGTGAAAAAACTTATTATGTCTATAAATCTTCTGAATTTGTCGAAAAAATTTTTACTTATTTTATGACATCGGCGTGATGCAGCGTTTGTTATAGCTGTTAGTTAAAAATTTTCTAAAAAATATTCAAATTTTCTTAAAATTAAGCCCGAAATTTTTCTCCTGGTGGGTTTTCACTGTTTTTTCAGTGTTTAGGGTACATCTGGCATTATTTTGAGGACCGAACTGTGACCGTAACTTTTTTCCAAAACCACAGCGATGGCTCGCGCACCGCAGCAGGCCGTTGTTGCAAGCTGACTGTTTGCCAAAATGTCTAAAGGCAATAGATAAAGCATGAACATTAGGGAATTTTGTTCCTGTCTTGCTGAATGCTCGGGCCTGAGAGTACACCAAACACGCCGTACGCTGAACTTTTTGTCCTAAACTTGTTGGCTGGTGAAAGTGCCGGCACCAAAGACTACAACACATATAGCATTATAGAATCTAACCACTGCCGTGTATAGCCCAAATGCACGATTTTGGTTTTAGTCCGCAATTTTATACCGCTACAACACACTGCACAGTGCCGATCCTTTGGCCAAAAATAAAAAATCGAAGTTGGAATTTTTTAAAAGTATGGCATCACTGGTTCTTTATGCAAAACAAGGTTTTTTACCAATGTGTAATTTGTTTTTTTTGTTTTATTCCGTCTGTAGCTCTTGTAAGAACGGCCTTCAAAAGGAGAGTAAGCAGTTGGTTTTTTGAAAGTGTGAAAAAATTATAAAATTAAGTGGGACTTTTTTAAATAAAATAAAACGAAAGCAAGAAAAATTATATCGAAATAAATCGAAAATGAAATATTTGCATTAAATGGTAATTAAACTATATTTTAAAATAAAACAATGTATTAAAAACTTGTTTTAAATTTGTAATGAAAATCAATTTTTGTCAGTGTTCATTGTTTCGTTGGTTCGCTCCGTTCTTATATGTAAATTTTATGTAGAGTTTTAGTTGTGTGCCCACTCTGAAGTCTCGCAATGGGATTTTTTTGTGGTTTATTAAGTTAATATCTCAAGATTCAAATTGATAAAAATCAGCTGCATTTCTTTTGCCCGCCCTTTGTGTTATCTCCTAAATACCGAAGTGGTCTGTTTCTTTATATCCAAATATAAATTTTTGTGTGGTGTTTGTAACAACTGAAAATGTACATGTTGATGACTTTTCTATGTATATCTGATCTGCTGAATTGAAAATGAAAGTTAAAATTTTTTTTAATGAAATGACTTTTTTACGTGATAATCTGGTCTATAATGGGGCCTATAAATAAATACACGACGATACACAAGAATTTGCACTCCTATTTGCGGTCACTAAAAAATAACGTCTAGATTTCCAAATTTCAGGGAAATCGATAGAAAATACAGTTTCTTAGAAACCCAAGAAGTAAAATCGGGAGATAGTCTATTACCAAAAACGTCATCAATCAATCCCATTTTATCATTAAATAGTCCTGACATAAATTTATGAAGCCGTGACCGAAGTTTCAACGATGATTACCAATACTGAAGTATTTTTGGGCCGCTAACTCCATATAGCAAGCCGACCACTGTGGGCATACTGTGGAACAGGATATTATAAGTTAGTGGGCATATGTTTGTAACACCCGCAGAAGAAAGACGAAGATAGACACATGGTGTCTTTGACAATAATGCTCAGGGTGGGTCCCTGAGTCGATATAACCGCATGTCCCGTCTGTCCGTCTGTCCGTGAACACCATTTTGTGAATCAAAGTCTAGTCGCAATTAAGTCGCAATGGCCTTCAAATTTTGGCACATGTTGCCCTAAATTTTGGGTCCAGAATATGAACCTATTGATTTTGGAAGAAATCGGTTCAGAATTTAGATATAAGATCCCATATATACTCTTTCGCCGCGATATGCACTAATATGGACGCGCACAGCAGGGTTTTATACCGGATTTGCTGGAATATTTGTACAAACATAACACTTAAGATCGTATAGTCAAGTGTTGCAAAATTTGGTTTGAAATCGTTCAGAATTTAGATTATAGCTCCCATATCATACTTTCGCCCGATATTGGGGGGAAAAAAAACCCCCCTTATATGGCCCCAAAAGCCAGATTTTTGCCGAAATTTGTTGATATTTTGACACCTGGGAAGTACAATTAGTAGTGGGCAGTTAGTGTGCAAAATTTGATTGAAAATCGGTTCAGATTTAAGATATAGCCTCCCATATATAGGCTTTCGCGCGATTTACACTCATTTGACCAACAGAGGCCAATTTTTTTGCTCGCGATTTAGTTGGAAAATTTGTAGGCAGGGAGTAAGAATGTAGCATTGTTGCTATGTGTGCCAAAATTTGGTTGAAATCGTTTAGATTTAAATATATCTCGCCATATGATAGCTTTCGCGTCGATTTACAACTTCGTATGACCACAGAGGGCTCAATTTTTAAATCCGATTTCAGTTTAAAATTTTTGCACAGTGAGTAGAATTAGCATTGGTGCTATGGCGTTACCAAATTTGGTTGAAATCGTTCAGAATTTAGATATAGGATCCCATATAATATGTTTTTGCCGATTTCGACAAAATGTAAAAAATACCAAACATTTTCCTTGTAAAAATCGCCACTGCTTAGAGTCGAAAAGTTGTTAAAATGACTCTAATTTCGTAAACTTTCTAATACATATATACGCGAGCGATAAATCATAAAATAAATTTTTGCGAAGTTTCCTGTAAAAAATTGCTTCAGATTTAAAATGTTTCCCATATTTATACCCTTCACCATTATGTGGTACAGGCTATAAATAAGTTTGTGCATTGTATGTAACGCCAAGAGGGAAAGTCTGAGACCCATCGTTTTAGTATACGCGATGCGTCTTTAGAATTAAATTCTCAGTCGATTGTAGCGATTGTCCGTCCGTCGTCTGTCTGTCTTTCATGTATTTTTGTGCGCCAAAGTTCAGGTCGCGCAGTTTAAGTCCGATCGTCCTCAAATTTGGCATGGGTCGTTTTTTAGGACAAAGACAATCGCTATTGATTTTGGAAAAAATCGGTTCACATTTAGATATAGCTCCCATATATATTTCTCGTCCGATTTAGACTCATATGACCACAGAGGCCAAAGTTTACTACCGATTTAAGTGCAATTTTGCATAAAGAGTAGAATTTACATTCTACCAATTCTTGGTAAATTTGATTGAATTCGGTTCAGATTTAGATTATAGCTCCATATGTAGTCTTCCGATTTGAACTTAATATGGTTCAAAATAGCTAGAGTTTTGCCTTGACTTGAAATTCAAAATTTTTGCATAAAGGAGTAACGTTTAATAGTTTCGGTAAGTGTGCCAAATTTGTTGAAATTGTTGCAGATTTAGATGTAGCTCGCGATATATATCTTTCGCCCGATTTACACTCATATGACCACGGGGGCCAAAGTTATACTCCATTTACTTGAAATTTTTGGGGCAAAGAACTGCAGAATTATTATTCTAAGACTATGCAGTTCAAAATTTAGGCAACTCGGTTTCAGATTATATATAGCCTCCCATATATATCGTAGCACCAGAGTTGGGAAATATTGTAGACTTTTCATATTTTAGATCCATTTTCTATGGAAATTTTCCTCCAACTGAACCTGGATAGTTTTCCACCAGATTATATATTTAATATGAATATTTAGGTGTGTCAGTTTGTTCTAATTTGGTTCAGATTTAAGATAAAGCCTCCATATATTCCTTTTTCCGGTTTATTGGAAAAAAGGAATATATCCCAGGGGGGGGGGGGGGGGGGGGGGGGGGGGGGGGGGGGGGGGGGGGGGGGGGGGGGGCCGGGGGGGGGGGGGGGGGGGGGGGGGGGGGGAGGGGGGGGGGGGGGGGGGGGTGACTTTATACAAAATTTTGCTGTGATTTTCCCTATAATCTTGAGTTATATCCATATACAACTGAAATGCAGAATTTGCACAGAAACGGTTGAGTTTTAAAATAAGACTCCAGGTCGCCCGAGACTTGACCAAATAAATATATCACAACTCCAGCACTTGACCACTATATCTTGGCGAGATGCTAACCAATATCCTTGTAAAAATCGCCACTGATGAGTTGCAAAAATTGTAAATATTACATAAAATTGTCCATATACACAGTCTAGCACAAGTTTTACATACCGGTTTTAAAGAATTGTATTTTCTTTAATTAATAAATATATAATAAAATTTGCATA
>PGFW01065131.1:0-13401 GCA_003123925.1 Haematobia irritans | reverse complement strand
TAAGAGCAAACGTAAAGGCAAATTAACTGGCGATAAGAGCTAGGACGCAAAGGAGTCGTGCAGTGATTCCCTCTTCATCCAAATAACAAAAAATCCCCACTTTCTCTGTAAAGTTCAAGTAAATGTTTAGTTTTTTCAATGTACTTAAAAAAAGTTGGGCACAGGAGAGAACTTTTTAAAATTCCAAAAAATATGTAAAATATCAACGCCTTTATCTTGAAAGCACTGCCTACCTTCCCCGAAAATTTTAAGCAAGCTGGGGAATTTAGGTTAAATTTTAAAAAGGTCTTGCAAGGATGAGGTCCTCCTTCCTGTCAAAATATCAAAAAATGAGGTGCCATATTTTCACGACATTACCACCGTCTTCGTTCTCTGAAAATTTCAAGGAAATCGGTTCAGTCGTTTCTGCGCTTAAGCACATCGGACAAATTAAGCCCAATTTTCAAACAGTCAAGCAAAGGGGGTAATCCGTCCAAACATCGAAAAATCAAGTACCCCATATTAATTTCATAACCATTCCCTACATCCTCTTCTTTGGCTCAGAATCAAAACCCAAGTCATTAGTGTAAAGACAAAATCTTTGGAACCAAGCATGTTTTTTCAGTGTGTCTAGACACCGAAAAATCACGTAACCCATATTCATTTCATATCCACCTCTAAGTTCCTTACGAGTTCCAAGTAAATCGAAGAAATTTAGATTTTTCTCTATTCTAAAGGTGAGTTCTCCTTCCCCCTTAACTTCATAAGCTCCCACACGTCATCAATTAAATCGGAGAAGTTTGTTTTTTTTTCACTGTACTTTAAGAAAATGTAGGGTAAAGGAGATTCCTTTCCCTGACCAAATATCGAAAAGTAAAGTAGTGGATACGAAACCGTTACCTTGCGTGGAATATAAAAGAAAATTGGGGCAATTTTTCTTCCAGTTTTAAAATTTCGTGCTAGAGCAGGTCCCCATTTCCATCCAAATGTTCCAACAATCAGGTACGCCATATTTATTTTAATTAAATCCCTTTGTTTCTTTGTAAAAATTTAATCGGAAAAGGGGAGCAAAGGGAGGCTCATCACCGACCAAATATCGAAAAATAAAGTTAAGGGGATCTTTGTCTTAAAAAGCCATCACAAACCTTCACTGAAAATTTGAAGAAAATCGGAGAATTTTGATCTAATTTTCAAAAAGTCGGGCAAGGCACGACATGATCACCTTCTACGTTCTCTGAAAATGTCAAGTAACCATTCGACGTTCGAGCTCCAATTCAAATCGGAGAATTTTGGTCCGAAATTTTTCAAAAAGTCGGCCTCATATTATCTTCATTTAACCTCCACACCACACCCTTTGTAAAATTCAAGTAAAAATCGGAGAGGTTTTAGTCTTTGGATTCCACGTAGGGTCGACAAAGTGGAGGCCCCCCCCTGACCAAATATTAAAAACTAAAGTAGCGGATCTATTGTTCTTAGACGCCACCTAAACTTTCCTGAAATTCCAAGCTAATCGGAAAACTTTGGTCCAATTTTCAAAAAGTCGGGCAAGGAAGGGTCCCTCCCCAACCAAATATCAAGAAGATTGAATTTTAAATTCTTAAATTTTTCTTCATATTTCAAGGAATTTTAAAAACCTGCTGATTAATTAAACATAATAACTGCCATCAAGGATACCATTTTAGATGTCAATCGAAATGTAGGTGTCTGACTAAATGCATAGCAACACTCCCATCTTATTGAATATACATACATCGTTTGTATGAAGTGCCCCTGTAAAAACTTTTTTATCCAGGAAAACTTTCGGAAACATATTTGGGGAGTAGAACACAAACATTTACTTCTACCATTCGAATTGAAGGGACATTCAAGGACGTATATAATGCCGTTTTCTCCCCCCACTTCATCATCTTCGTTCTCTTTGTTCTGTTTCAGCATCATGTTCGACTCTCAAAGATGCCAGCTTTAATATCCTCTGAACCATGTTGGAACCACCAATGCGCCATTGAAGATCATTAGCTTTTCTTTGCAAGATTTATCACAACACATCCTTTTGGGCGTGCAACAATGAGTTGGGAAAAATCTTTTAAGAAACGAAAACAGGCTTCTTATGGAATGAATGGACAATGCTAACAGTTACAAGCCACTCATAAATCCAAAGGATCCCTGATATATCAAAGGAATTGCGTTGCCAGAGAGCAAGACAAGGAAACTGAGGACCATGGCGATTGCCTAAAGATTTGCAGTAATGTTAGTGATGGCTTATGACACTGTCAAGTGGGGCGAGAATACGGGACAATAATCGAAAAAGGTAGGTAGGTTAGGGAAGTCTGGCCGAGTGATGCACTGATCAAACGAATTTCTTAGTGGGAATATTAATAAAAGTTTTACTGTGAATAAAACACTGGCTAAAAAATTTACACACAGGCCTGTGAAGATATTGCGAATAAACAAAGGAAGATTTCTTTCACAAAGAATGGCCCATTAGTTTTTTGGTGAATAAACATTGGGGGGATGTTTGTGGGATCAAAGATTTTGCACGTCGTTACGAAATGGGACAGTGGTTTTCTGGAATTGATTGTTTTTAAGTAAACCAAATAAAATTGGAGGTTTTTTTTTTCGAGGAATCATTTTTTTTTGTTTGACAACGAAGTTTTCTTCCGAACACTTAAATATGTTGGGAGCCACCGTGGGTGCAATGCGTTAGCATGCCCGCCTTGCTACACAAAGGTCGTGGGTTCGATTTCCTGTTCGACCGACACCAAAAAGTTTTTCAGCGGTGGATTTATCCCACCTCAGTAATGCTGGTGAATTACAAAAAAAAATTTTTTCTGATTCAATCACGAAAATTAATTGATCCAATTAATTTTTTACTTGAAATGTCTTCAATCACCAAATGATAGTATCAATTAAAAAATATAATTGAAGGTCAAATTAAAAAGTTAATTGATCCAATTAAAACAATTAATTGATACTATTATTTGTGAATTGGATTTTTGCTTCAATTAAAAAATTTGTTTGAATCAATTAAATTTTTAATTTGAATATTTTTTAAAACTCAATTAAATTTTAATTTTGGGAAAAATTTTCTGTGAAATTTTTTTGGATGTTACTTGAGGGTTTCAAAACTTTCTAAGTGGTTTTTTCACTGCCCAATAGAACGCCGTTTCCGGACTCGGCTATAAAAAGCGAGGTCCCTTGCCATTGAGCCTTAACATGGAATCGGGCAGCACTCAGTGATAATAGGAGAAGTTTCACAATGTTGGTGTCCAATGGACTGAATAGTTAAGTTGAGCCTGATACATTTCGGGCTTGCCACCTTAACCTTAACCTCAAATATGTTCTCTTAAACGCGCAAAATACTAGAGAGCGAAGAGCTATCTAAGCATTAAATCTACCTTTGCCAAAAGGAAAAATGGTGCTGAGAAGCTCAGATGGTCCAAGCTTCTCACAATTTAAGTCGCCACGAATGATGGGTGTTAATTTACTAGGAGGAGTACAATATAACGCCCTTATTTAACCCAAAACCGAGAAGTCGCAGGTTACGTTAATTGCCTATAGATCTGGAAGGAAAGGAATGAGCGGATTTATAAAAGACTGAATCGCATGAAGTCAAATGTAGAGCGGGGAAATGCAAAGATCTCATTGTAACTATGGGTAACTACTAAACACGCCCTTTTAGGGTCTCTAACAAGAAGGAATTTGGAACCGGAACTTTAGCTAGTTACGGATTCTAAGAGGTCCCGTAGGAGGCAGGATAGTCCTAATGATGTCATAGACTTAAGTAGACTAATATTTGAACCCTCAAAAAACAGAGCTATGGCCTTTGACAAGAGTCCGTTTTCCGACTTTTTCTGCTTAATGTTCAAATGATGGTGTCATTCTAGAATTGTTTACTCAATCGGTTAGAATTATTCGCCTCCTTTCTGTGTACTACAGCAGCGTGAACTTTTTTTATATCACTGAGTGCTGCCCGATTCTATATATAGATCAATGACAAGGGATCTTATCTTTCTTTTATTGCCGAAAAGGTATTACACATTGTGGTAAATCCAATTGTAGGAGCTTTGAACAGCTAAAAAATTGGTCATCAGCATTACTGGAAGGGAATAAGTCGAGCGGCTGCCGAAAATCTTGTTGATGTTTGGTTAGAAAACTGGGGTTGAAACCACGACCATGATAATTGCACCACGGGGCTGATTTAGAATTAACTTGACTCCGGAGGAGTAACCTTAGGACAAGAAAACTTTATTGATGTGCAACAACAAAGAGAGGATTTAGAAGGCCTACAGACGGGGGCACTATTGCATTGGAAATGAGGGCCAAAATTCTGAGTGGACACACTGGATAAGGTAAGCGTGAAATTAGCCAAGCATACATCCCATCGAGCAGTCCTGTACATATCGTGAGAAAGTAAGTGCACATAGAATTTCCAAGGGGTACAACCGGAAATATTGTCTTGGCATAACTGACGCAAAGAAGAACCAAGCCGTCACCTGAGCTTTGGAGATGGCTTGGAAGTGTCGGGCCGAGTTGGATGAATGGGGGACGTTACGGAAACTCAGTGTGAAGTGGAAATTGCGACTGCTCGGATTACTGCATGATCCGCCATTATTGTACCTGGGATATGCCAACACAAGAAGGTAAGCAAATTAAATTGGCGGGAGAACCTTAGCATAAAGGAAGCTTACAAAAAACGGCATCTCCGCGGCCCAAATAAAGAATGCTCACGGCAAGACACCCAAAGCGATGTGCTGCCAATGGGCGTCGCAAACTCTACTTAGGGGCGTCCCATGCAAAAAACATTTGTAGAATTACTGAAATGCAATCAGACGGCACCTGTGAGAATCATCGACAGACATACAACATATCAGCAAGGCAGACAAATTAGGAAATTCGTTAGAGACACTAGACTTCTGAAACAAAAAGAAGTGTATGACTGAAAGAAGCTGGCGAACGGCCACAAGAAGTCGAAACATTCTGAATCCTCATTCAAATTTATTTGAATTATTGGAGAATAGAAGAAAATATGAAACACCGATGACTAACCATCAAAATATACTAGAAGAGGACGGTGGAGTAGTGTCGAATGCTTGCAACATTTCATGATCTTATAGTTGAGGTGTGATATTTTGATGTCAGTAGCACAGTCCTGAGACAATGGAACATCAGTACAGATACCAGAAGAAAATAAATCTTACACCAACTCGTTTGAAAATCAATTTAGAGGACAGGACGAACTACTCGGAGCACGGCCAATATCAGCAATATATGGCTTTCCTGGCCATGGTCGGAAAAAAGAGCGAAACGTGGAAGACGAATGAATTGGATACGAACGGCAATGTGAATCATGGGGAACGCAAAACATTAGAAGTTTCCCAGATCGAGTAGGATGCATCGGGGTGGAAGAAACTCTAAACGATATAGAACCACTGCAACACTTTGGGTTCACCCATTCAATTGAAAAGAATGGAGACTATTATTTATTTATAGGAATCGACGGAAAGCCGGAAGGGCTGTGGGAAACCATGACCACTGTACAAAAGTTAAGGGAACATCTGGTGTTTGACTTCAAAAGGTGGAGTCAACTGCTATGGAAACACTGGCCTATGTCAACTGATCTACTTTTTTACTTAAATTTAGAGCACAAAATAACGGGTGAATAAAGTGATCGGATTTGGCCTGACTTGGAACAGGCCACTGTAAACAGAAACTTCGTTAAAACAAAAGAAGTTACGAAGGAAAGAGGTTGGGAGCGCTCAAGGAAGGTTCCAGCACCTGGCTTCTCTTATTTCAAATTCATTTGGATACATGGATTGAATGAAACGGCAAATTAAAAAACCATGATTAACCATTCAAAGATACAAAGGAGAGATTGGCGGGAGTATGTGGCGGATGCTGGCAACAATTCATGATATCATAAAATTTGAGGTTGTCATGACCGCCGAGGTGTAAATATTTGATGTCAGTAGCGATGGTCCTGGCTAGCGTAACCCGGCCCGCCGCTCGCTGCCGCCTTTCCAGTATTTGTAGGAAACATTTATGCGTTAACATTAGTCAACCCATATCCTTCGTGCTTGAAAACAAATTCGAAAAGATTTGCACATTCTTTCAAACAAAACTCGGACTACTTGCTTTTTTTTCGTTTATAGGTACAACATACGGCGGATATGCATATGTAAACGGACGGGACCGTCCTTAAAAAATGTCGGGGGAGAGGGCTGTACACTTTCCTCCAAATTTTTTAAATAATGTCTGTATTCAAAGTAGTATGGACATCTTCTATATTTCTTGTTGGATTTTAAGTGTGGTTTGTCAAGGAAATGTATCCTTCTTCCTCAACCAAATCTGAAAATTAAGCACGTATATTAATAATAAATACAAAGAATT
Organism: Haematobia irritans; assembly: GCA_003123925.1. Taxonomy (NCBI): domain Eukaryota; kingdom Metazoa; phylum Arthropoda; class Insecta; order Diptera; family Muscidae; genus Haematobia; species Haematobia irritans. The sequence continues at coordinate 7,035 of PGFW01065131.1, read as the reverse complement.
ACTGTTTCCCATCCAATAAATTCGGAAAAAGCAAAAGTAGTAAAAAAATCTTTTACCACCATTAACATTTGCCTAAAACCCTCGAACGCTTGATCTGCCAAATTTCATGTAAACTTTAAGTTCTTAACTAAAAAGGAAGTTCCGCGGCGCAGAATGCCTGTGCAAAATTCATAAAATTATGTACCGAGTTCCCATTTACGGACAACTCCTCTACTTTCAATTTGAGAAAAAAAAAACGTACCAAAAGGGAACCCTCTCCCCACCTTCCCTCCACTCCGACCTGATATCGGACTACCATGTAACCACATATATTAATTTCACAACTTACTCAATGGTTCTATGAGAATTTTATTCGTGGAAAGCAAATCGACAAAGTTATATTTCAATTTTCCCCTCCCAACAGTATATCGAAAAATCATATACTAATTTAAAAATCATGTATAAGATTTCAATCAACCCCACGTTCCCTGTAAATTCCAAAGCAGATCGGAGATGTTTTTAAATTTTGCCTCTATTTTTTAAAGGGACGTCACTTTCCTCGATACCATATCGACAAACACCACGTAGTGAATAGCGCACCCCTAACTCTCTCTGAAAATTCTTTGAAACTTTCCTTCAAGTGTGGAGCAAGAGGTTGCTTCTTCGTTACATAACCTATCTCCATGCCTTTGTTAAATTTCAAGAAACTTAAGTAATTTTTGTTTTTTTTTGCCGTTTTAGAGGAGGACCTTCCTCCCCGACCAAATATCGAAAAGTGATGTTGCGTTATCTTTTTGTAAACGTCCAGAAAATGGTCAAGCATTATAAGGCCTACCCTAAAGGGGCGGCCTCTCTTCCGTCCAAACTAACACAAAAGTCAGGTATCAACTAGTAATTAATTCGTAACCTCCCCCAGGTCCTCTGTAATTATCAAGTAACTCGGTTAAAGCTTTAATTGTTTTTCTGTATGTACTTAGAGAAGCGGATGTTCCTATGCCCTTTCTATTTTTATTAAAAAATCAGGAACCTGATCATAAATTCATAACCTCACCACTTTTTCCGTAAAATTTCACAGTCGGGGAGAGTTTAAGTTTTGTTTTCACTGTTACTGTAAAAAAAAAATCGGACAAAGGGTGGTTCCCCTCCCCGACCAATATATCGAAAGAATTAATGTAGCGGATTTTTGTTAGATGCCAAGCGCCTCTAACACTCAAAAAAGTATGACAAGGGCTCGCCCCTCCCCGGACCACATATAAAATTCATCAGTTACCCCATATTAATTCCATAACCTCACCGCAAGTTCTCAGTATTTAGAGAATTTTAGTTGTTCATCTGTACTTTTAAAAAAACAGTCGAACAAAGGAGAGGTCCCTCTCCGCCACCAAATATCGAAATATAAAATAGTTTGGATCTTTGTCCTTAAATGAAACCCCAACCTTCAATGAAAAATTTCAAGCAACATCGGTCAACTTTGTCATTTTCAAAAAATCCGACAGGGAGGGAGCCCGCCCTCCGCGGACCAGGTTCAAAAATGAGCGGTACCCTATTTCACACGATTGAAACGCCCCCTGCGATCTTCTGAAAGTTTCAAGTGTCCGCGAGCCAAAGCCAACTCGGAACATCACAAACAAACAAATAAACAAAACATAGTTAAAATTGAATTTATATATATAGATTCAGCGATGGGCAAAGAGACTTACGCGGCGTTTTGCTCTTGCTCACCCAAAATATTCTCTCGCTCAGTTAAGTCTCAAAACAGTCGTTTTTTACACACGAACGAAATGATTTGGTATTTTGAAAGACACATTTTTCGTCTCGCTTGAGCAACCGATCGAGCTGGGTGTGTTGTCGCAATGTTGTTCAGCGATTACATTGAAATTCTGAAATAAATGAGTACCTTGCCAATATATTTTTTTGTTTCCAGATTCATTAACAATTCAATTAAATAATAACCAGATGTTAATAAAAAATATTTTAATAATTTATGATTTTTCTATTGTGCGTATTTGGAAAACCTAAAAATAATTATTTATTTTAACTATTTACGAATCAAAGGAAAACAACAATAAACAAAAACCACTTAATTATTTTACGATTTATATCGGTAATATTTTTTAGTACAGCGCCTCTTTGGACATCCAAATTAATGCTTTCGTTTCGTTAAAAAGTTAATTACATTAATAATTCTGTTCATCATGACAGGAAATACGCCCCATCTTTAAAGTCTTTCATAAAAATCTCATAAAAAAACTAACTTAATATAATTATTAAGTATCATTTCTCGAAGTGCATAAAGAGAGCGATCAATTGAAAACGCACACAAACACAAATCCTCTCTGCCCATCCCTGATATTAGATAGAGCCATCAGCCTAGCTTGGGAACAAATGTATCGAATTCCGTTTAAAGCCTGCGGAACAATGAAGGAAGGAAAAGTTAACCAACACCTAAATCCTCGTTTTACTACCTAATCTTGAATCTAAGCCTTCAACCCAATGTGTCATGGAGACGTGAAAGGACTTTAAAAAATGGCGGGAACATAATCAAACATTGCTGGTATGCCATCAAAATGGGCTCACACACACACATACGACTAACAAATATTAAGAAAAATCACACTCAAAACCCCCAACTCCCTTAAGGTATCTTTGAAGACTACCAAAAAAGGAATTCTCTTTCCAAGATGTTGATTTTGATATAGTTTACTCTGTCCCTCTAATAGCATAACGTGAAATGTAGAAACATTAACGTGGCTCCAACAGGCAAAAATGGGAACGAAGAACCGAACATAACAATTTGGATAACTAAAAGTCATTTTCCATGGTTCAAATGCCTTTTTAGAAATGAACGTCCTTCGGTTTTGGCTGTATTAAAATATTCGCATTTGGAAGAATTGCTGCCTCCCTCTAATGTGCAATGGTAATGGCAACATCCAGGGAAAAGCCAGTAGCATCAGCAAGTAGCTAGGCCCCCCAACTTGATTAAAGGATGTTTTGACAAAATTCTCGTTATAGGCAAGTGCGTGTGTCTGGAAGATAGCCCTGTGTTGTGAGGAAGGGCGTTATGACTCTGTTGTCTCTAGAAAACAATGTAGGGGGAAAAGATGAAAAAAATTAAAATTTTATAGTATTTTTTTTGCTTCCATTTCGTTTGATGTTGTATGCTTTCACTGGTCTTATTTTGCCAGCAATGGGTGGCTGGCAGGTTGGATTCATTTCTTCTCTCCTACTGACATTTTTTTTTGGAAACATCAGCAACAAAAGTTCTTTATTTCCTCTATTGGAGGGGGGAAGTGAAAAATACATAGAATTTTTGTATGCGTTGCCATAATGGACGCTTGCACGAACGCGATTTACCAGCCTGGATTGGTATCAGAGAAATTTTTTGTAGTCACACACAACCACAATCAAAAGGACTCCGATCATATTACCCAAATACACTTAAAATTGTGCTTACGGCACCCACACTGCATTGTTACTGCGCTGTTCACAATAAACGAGGGAGGTGGATGAATTGATAAGAATGAATAACCAGCAAAAAATCTTCATTATCTTCCATGGCATGTAGGGATCCATTTCATATAAATCTTTCCAAATTCTGTCTTAAACACTCCATCTCGCAACAATAAAAATAGACTTAGGAAAGAGTCAAGGAGTGCACGAATGTGACCAGTTACAAGAATGTGGCTTTTTTTCTTGATGAAAAGCATTCAAATTGAAGAACGTTTGAGATCAAAGAAATGATCAGCGTGTGCAAGGGAGCCACCGTGGTGTACATGAGTTAAGCATGCCGCGCCTTGCACACACAAAAGTCGTTGGTTCGATTCCTGCTTTGACGAACACCCAAAAAAGTTTTCCAGCGGTGGACTTATTCCCACTCTCCAGTAATGCTGGGTGACATTCTGAGGGTTTTCAAAGCTTCTCTAAGTGGTTTTCACTGCAAGGTGAATTGCGTTCGGACTCGGCTACTAAAAAGAGAGGTCCATTGTCATTGAGGGTAACATGGAATGGGCAGCCACTCAGTGATTTTAAGAGAGAAAGTGAACTGTGGTATCACCAATGGCTGAATAGTCTAAGTGAAGCCTGATACATCGGGCTGCCACCTAACCTAACTAAACCCTAACCTAAGTTGATCATCTTAGACTGAAACATTAGGGCACCATTCGATTGGCCCCGTGAAACTCCAAGCCGCCGCATTGCTAATGGTATGGTTAAAACTGGGCACCCCTGAATATATTTGCCGGAGAACAAAAAAATGTCCCATGTAAACCGTCAAAAAAATAACATTGTGCATGTTTGGAATGATCATGTTCCTTAGATATGGTTGTGGATATGCCAACAGGAACTTCACATCTAATCAATATCTTCCAAAATGAGGTTCTTTCGCTTCATTTCTTACCGCCCACAATGAAACCTCTAAAATCTATAGATCTCTATGGTTAGGTGTTTTGCGTCTGGGCTTTCGGAAAGTAAGGTTGATTTATAAAATATATCTCAAGATGGCCGTCTTCACCGGAGATGGCCAACCACCCAGAGCCATTTTCGTGCAACGGTGTATGGCTTTGTCGGCACCGTTTGAAGGCATACTTTCATGTCAAAGGATAAGCCATTCGATTCAAATCTAAACTGATTTTACAAATTTGATTTATTTTCTTGAAATTTTGGTTCATCTTGAACACCCATACAGTCCACGGCTCTTAACTTTCGGGACTTCATATGCGTTATACTCCAGCATTCATCACCCATGTTCACAATGTCAATTAGACATTTTCGAACACCGGTTGCCACTTGGTGCAAAAAAGAATCTACCAAAATTTAATAAAAAATAACCAAAAATCTACCAAATTAAAAAATCTTATTTTGAAACATGGTCTTTTTTATTCGAAGAAATGTTTTATATTGATTTAAAGAACTTTTGTTAAAATTAACATTTTGCAAAGTTTTACATTTCTTAACAAATTTTGTCAAATTTTATATCTATATTTAAATTCTATCAAAAAATTTATTTCATTTAAAACATTTTGTCAAAATTCTTCATTTTCCATTTAGAAAATTTTCAAAAATCTTGTTGCACATTTTTTTAATAGAAAATTTTTTGCCAAAATTTATTTCTATAGAAATTTTTGCAAAAAAATTTATTTCAATAGAAATTTTTTGCAAATTCTATTTCTTATAGAAATTTTAGTCACAAATGTTATTTCTATTGAAACATTTTGTCAAAGTTTTTATTTCTATAGAAAATTTTGTCAAAATTTTATTTCTATAGAAAATTTTGTCCAAAAATTTCATTTCCTTAGAAGAATTTGTCAAAAATTTTATTTCTATAGAAATCTGTTGCAATTTTTTTATAGAAAATTTTTGCAAAATTTTATTTCTATAGGAAATTTTGTCACAATGTTATTTCTATTGATTTTTTTTCTAAAATTTATATTTGCTCTAGAAGTTTTTTTTGCAAAAAATTTTTATTATCATATATTTGATCATAAATTTTATTTGCAAAAATCTATCCACAATGACAAGAATTCTTCAATTCTACCAAACAATAAAAAAATCTAAAATTTTTGAAGAATTCTACCAACTGTGGAACCGTGGTTTTCAAAACCGCTGGTTTTTTGGGCGACCTTCACGTTGCAACAATCCCGCATATAAAAGGCAACCCTTTCGTTTATAATTATGACCTGATCATCAAAACCCTCGCTTTTGGCATGGGTTATTAGGGAGCCATATATTACACTACGTACCAAATTTCAAGCGGGATCGAATTACATTTTGCACTTCAAGAAGCTCCGCGGGAATTTCAATTCTTAGATCGGTTTATATAGGCGTATTATATAGATTAATTGATGGCATATGAACCAATTAACTTGACGTGGTTTGTAAAAGGTCTATACTAGCAACACGTACCTATATTTTCAACCGGATCAGATGGAATTTTGGCTTTTATAAGAGGGTCGCACGCCAACTAAGAGGTCATTACCTAAAAGTTCACAGTAAAAATATCACCAAAATATTTCCAATTTAAAAAGTTGATTTTCGATCAACTTAATTTGAAAAAACAAAGTAATATACAGCACTAAGTTCGGCCGGGCCGAATCTTTTAAATACCACCACCATGAACCAAATATTTTAGGGTTTCCTTTGTAATGTTCAGAGAGGGCTGAGACACTTCCCCAGATAAATTTACAAGATTTCACCTCATGAGGACTATATACGGATCCTGAGATTTATAAGAACCATTTTGTTTGAGTCTTGATCATTAACATCTCTTTGTAGTGTGCAAGGAAAATTATAAAATAACGTCTTGATTTGAAATTTTAAATCCATGTAAAGTAAATCTGGAATATTTACCTTGAGTTGAAGACAATTTTTCATTGATCATGCGCCTTCTACACCCCTCAAGAAGTAGAAGTCAGGTCACTTTACGGAGGCATTAACCAAAAATGGACAGATAAAAAACTTAATCCGATACCACGTTTTTTGTGAGCCTAAAAATACTAGAATATTACAATTCAGGCACAATCAGATAAAAAACTACCGGTTTCTAGGAACCCAGGAGTTAAATCGGAGAGATCGTTCTTATGGGGGCTATTAACTAAACATATGAGCCGATACTCACTTTTTTCGCGCATACACCTCTTATATTTGGACCCGAAAATGCCTCTAGATTTCCAATTTCAGGCAAATAGGATTAAAAACTTACGGGATTTCATAGGAGAAGCAAGAAGTAAAATCGGGAAATCCGGTTCTCATACTAAATTATGGACGATACTCACCATTTTCGCAACACCTCTTTTATTGTGTCCAAAAACATACAATCTAGAATTTCAAGTTTCAAGGGCAAATCTGGATACAAAAACTACGGTACTATTAAAAACCCAAGAAGTAAAATCGGGAGGTCGTTTTATATGGGGACACATACCAAAACATGGACCGATAACACACATAATTTTTGGCACACGTCATTTGCGGGTCCTAACAAATAACCTCTAGTTTTCCAATTTCAGGTAATTGAATAAAAACTGCTTTTCTATAAGCCAGAATAAAAATCTCTTCTCTTGG
>PGFW01065130.1:0-15862 GCA_003123925.1 Haematobia irritans | reverse complement strand
TAAGAATTCACCTCCTGAGTCAGATCTAGACCTTTGGTGTCCGTCCGTCTGCCCATGCAATTTGTTGTTTCACAGGAAATTTGGTACAGGGTGTTTTCTTGGGTACAAAGGGACGACGCTTTTGGATTTGGAAGAAATCGGATCAAATTTAAATATAGCTCCCATATATATGTATTGCCCGATTTCGACAAATGGGGTCACGTTGCACGTTTTTACTAACCGATCATCGTCAAATTTGGCACACAGTGAATCTCCCTTTAAGGGGGTCTGCAATTTTTTTTTTCGAATCGGTTCAGATTAGATAATAGTCTCGACTATATATGCTATCGCCCATTTTCCAAATCTTTGGTCATTAAAAACCCTATTTATTAACCATCTTACTCAACATGGCTTAGTTTTATCTTTATAGCTGGCTAATAATATATTGCAAAAAAATCATGGAATTGCTTCCAGATTTGGCTATAGCTCCCATCATACTATGTATCGGGCCCAGATTTTTGCAAATTGATGGTAAAACTTTATTTATTCAACCGATTGTACGCATAATTTGGTAAATCGTACTCTTCTATAGCACTAACGGTTAAAATGTGCAAAATTTCATCGAAATTTGGTCAGGATTTAGTATAGCTCCACAATTCATATATTTATCGACATATTTATTGCTCGATTTTCCCAAATTTGCCCTAATAACCTTTGTTTTGGCTAAAGAGGCCTCATTTATTAACTGATCGTACTCAAATTTTTTACAAGTATTAGCAAAATATTAACAAAATTGCGTTCATATAGCTCCATATACCATATATGCATGGTCGATTTTCCAAATTTGGCCTAAACTTCTTATTTATTAATCAATGTTACTCATATTTTCAATTTTTGATGGCCACTGCATATTTCAAATTTTGATGCACATTTAGACATACATATAGCTTATACATAATAATTATTGCCCGTTTTGGATTATTAACCCTTCAACTAATTTGAGCGATTTCCTTTTTTTAATAATGGACTCAATATATTAATGCATACTAACTCTTTAGGTGGATAATCAACTTATACTCGTAGCTCCTGATTATCAGACATTTTGCCCTCAGATTGTGACAAGGACTCCCCATACAAACATGTACCCTTTTATGTCTTAAATATGGAAATGCGTTTTATCCCCAAACTATACCATTGATCCCCCACAACAATTTTTGGCTCCAAAAAAAAAATTTTTTAATTCAGGTTATTGGGATGGTTAAGGGTATTGATATAGTCGGCGCCGCCCCCGACTTTCTACTTTTACTCACTATTTTTCGTATATTAACTTGTCATGTTCGTTCGTACCTCTGAGAGACCCCATAAAGTATTATATTCTGGGTCGTGTGAATTCTGAGTCGATCTGAGCATGTCGTCCGTCCGTCCGTCTGTTAAATCACGCTAACTTCCGAACGAAACAAGCTATCGACTTGAAACTTGGCACAAGTAGTTGTTATTGATGTAGGTCGGATGGTATTGCAAATGGGCCATATCGGTCCACTTTTACGTATAGCCCCCATATAAACGGACCCCCAGATTTGGCTTGCGAGGCCTCTAAGAGAAGCAAATTTCATCCGATCCGGCTGAAATTTGGTACATGGTGTTAGTATATGGTCTCTAACAACCATGCAAAAATTGGTCAACATCGGTCCATAATTATATATAGCCCCCATATAAACCGATCCCCCGATTTGGCTTGCGAGGCCTCTAAGAGAAGCAAATTTCATCCGATCCGACTTAAATTTGGTACATGGTGTTAGTATATGTGTCTCTAACAACCATGCAAAAATTGGTCCACATCGGTCCATAATTATATATAGCCCCCATATAAACCGATCCCCACGATTTGGCTTGCGAGGCCTCTAAGAGAAGCAAATTTTATCCGATCCGGCTGAAATTTGGTACATGGTGTTAGTATATGGTCTCTAACAACCATGAAAAAATTGGTCCACATCGGTCCATAATTATATATAGCCCCCATATAAACCGATCCCCGATTTGGCTTGCGGAGGCCTCTAAGAGAAGCAAATTTCATCCGATCGGCTGAAATTTGGTACATGGTGTTAGTATTATGGCTCTAACAACCATCAAAAATTGTCCACATCGGTCCATAATTATATATAGCACCCCATATAAACCGATCCAGATTTGCTGGAGCCTCTTGGAAGACAAAATTCATCGATCGTTGAAATTTGGTACTGGGTGTTAAGTATAGGCCTCAACAACCATGCAAAAAATTGGTCACATCGGTCCATAATTATATAATTGCCCCCATATAAACCGATCTCCAGATTTGACTCCGGAGCCCTTGGAAGACAAAATTCATTCCTCGGCTGAAATTTGGTACGTGATGTTAGTATATTGGTATCCATACAACCATGGCAGAATTGTTCATATCAGTTCCATATAGTATATAGGCCCCCATATAAACCGGTCCAGATTTGAGCTCTGGGGCCTTTTGGAGAAGGCAAAATTCATACGATCTGGTTGAAATTTGGTACGTCGGTGGTAGTATATGATATTTAATGTGCAAGTGCCGGGACGGGGGCGGGGGGGCTTAGCATGCCCGCCTTGCATACACAAGGTCGTGGGTTCGATTCCTGCTCGGACGAACCAAAAAGTTTTTCAGCGCTGGATATCCCACCTTCAGTATGCTGTGACATTTCTGAGGGTTCAAAGCTTCTCTAAGATGGTTTCACTGCAATGTGGAACCCCGTTCGGCTCGGCTATAAAAAAAGGACCTTGTCATTGAGCTTAACATTGGAATCGGGGCAGCCTCAGTGCATAAGAGAGAAGTTCCACCATGGGTATCAAATGGACTGAATAGTCTAAGTGAAGCCTCGATACATCGGGCTGCACATACTAACACCTACCTAACCTTAAACAACTATTGCCAAATGTGGTCCATATCAGTCCATAATCATATATAGCCCACATTATAACCGTATCCGAGATTTGGTTTTGGAGCCTCCTTGGGAGGAGCAAATTTCAATCCGAGTCAGTTGAGAATTTGTGACATTGTGCTATAGTATACTGGTCGCGTTAACAGCCATGCCTAACATGTCATATCGGTCTTAGTTATATATAGTCCCTCAGATAAATCATTTCCAATAACACAAAATTGGTTCCATATCAAGTTCTTAATCTGTTATAGCACCGATATAAGTGACCCCCATATTTCTGCGGTTCTCTACGTACCGGTGGCAAAAGCATATCGATTCGTAATTATTTGTGATAACTATAATTTAACTTTTTGGTCTCAATATATACCACGTACGGACTAACTCACAATTTAGAAAAACGATGTTAAGAAAGTTTAAGATACCACAACCCAAGTAAATTCGATGTGGCATGCCATCTTTCGTATTGGAAGTTTCTTACGCCAAATCCATGGTGGGAGGGGGTACATAAGATTCGGCCTGGCCGAACTTACGGCGTATATATTGTTTTTTTTTTTTAGGAATTTTTGATTCATTTTTTTTATATTTTGATAAGAATTTAGCTTTACGGAAATATCGTTTTTAGGAGATAGGATTTTATAGAAATTTCGGATTTTATGGATGTGATCGGCGAGCTTTTTTGTCTAGGCGCTTAGTTTTTAGGAATATGAACAAAATAGGTTTTTCATATTAAAAATTTCGATTTTTTTCAGTTTAATGGAATTTTTAATTTATAACGAATTTTGCTCTAGGGAAGATAAGTTTATGCGTTCCTAGTTTAGAAATATGAGCATTAATAAGTTTTTCAAATAAAATTTCGATCAAAATGAGCTATTTATAAAAAAAAATTTTTTTTAAGATGTTCGATAGATTTTTTTCTACACATGGAAAATTTATTTTTTTCAGGGTTGGATGGAATTTTTTTTGGTCTAATTCACGATTTTGCTTTTTCGCCTTCTATGGCGCATTCATTTTGGACATACGAGCAAAATCAGGAAATTTCGATTTTTTCAGAATTTGGTCGGATGATTTTTGACATTTTCCGGTATGATCACGAAATTACTCATAAAGCAAAATACGTTTTCATAAAAAATCAGATTTTTTAGGATTATTATTAGAATTTCTTGGAATTTCGGAGATAAATTAACAAAACACTGAAAAACAGTGAACCCACCAGGAAGATAATTTTAAAAATTTTAGATTATTTTTAGAAAATTTTAACTAACGTATTACAACGCTTACATCACGCCGATATCACAAAAATAAGATAATATTTTTTGAAAATTCAAGAAAATTTTATTTACATTTTTCACTTGTTAAAGAAAAAAGAGTTTGAAGGAAAAAACTGGAGTTCAATTGCAAGAATGTTTTAAGTTCAAAGACTCCAGATGGGCGCATTTGTAGTAAAATTTAAAGAACTAAATATAAATAAACTATTTTGTGAGAAGAACGAATTTTTCCCATCTTTTAGTTCATTTAACTAACGTAAGCAAAATAATTAGAGTAAAGGAAGCTTTCTCCAAAACATAATAATTCCATGAACTAAAATACAGTTGAATTGGATTTAGTGAAATAGAGGGTTGTTTTTTTTTTTGAGTGTAGGTTAAAACAGAGTAAGTACACTAAAAAAAAGCATGCCCGGTCTCAAAGATTTTGGCTTTACTTTAAAAATTTTGGTATTGATTCCGGGCCAAAGAAGCGGAGAATACACCCTCATAAAAAATCGCTTCTGTAACATATACTCAAACATAATTTTGCTTCAAGCATATACATTTTTGGTATTGCCAAACATTTATATGTTGATCTCTTCCAATATATAATGTTTGAAAGCATATTGGTCTAAACAATATATGTTTGGTAGTCTAAGTTCCAAACATTTTGTATTTTTGCATCAAATTCAATAATGTTGTCTTCCAAAAAACAATATGTTATTTTGTGAACATATAATATGTTTGGAAGCATTTTGCACCCAAAAATATTATATGCTTAAAATAAAAATAGGTGCTAACAACATAGGTTTTCGACCTGAATGCTCAAAATTTTGTTTCTGCCTAATTGTATATTCCCCCACATCTTTCTCACTTCCAAGACATTTTTTAGTTCTTAGCACCTTTTTCTGTAATACAAACATTGTAGAAGAAATTATTCAATTTTTTTTTTATTTTAATTTTACCTTTTGCCGGACGGGGATTCGAACAGCGGACCACACAGTTTGTAAGGATCAAAGAAGTAGCTGATCAATTGCCCAAGGAAAAATAAAATGTAAATTTTGTAATAACAAGCAACAACCACCAACTTAATTCAATATCGCTCCCTGTTAAATAGCGCTCCAAGCTACTAAACACATATATGTTTATAGACTATTTCTAAATTAATATATGTTTGCATCCAAGCATATTATATTTACAAACATTTGATGTCCCAAACATAATATGTTCTAACATATTAACATATATGTCCCAAACATGTTATGCTAGTTTATGAACATTATATGCTTGCACTCAAAAATATTGTGTTTAAAAATTTGTGTTCCAAACATATAATGTTTATAGCCAAACATATGAAAAACAGTCTTTTTCATCCGTGTAGAAGCAATGATACTTTTAAGACACAATTCTCTTTTAAATTTTGGTTTTGCGTACTTGCTTCTAGGAAGAAATTTTAATTTTTCGCTTTTTCAGCTTTTTTTTCGTCATATGCTATCAAAGTCCTTTAAAAGTTACGAGTTAACGACAACTTTATTTTCTAAATTAAGACTCGACTTCCAGTAGAAATTATGCTACGTTTCAAGTAAAAAACGTCTTTAAAATAAAGTGTTGAAAAACATGTCCTATTTTTGAGCGATTTTTTGCTTTGTAGTCAAGATGCAAAAATACAATTTCATTAAATTTTAAAGAATTTTTCTGAATTATTAAAGTCAAGTTGACCCTAGCCCAAACAATTTTTCTTTCATGTTAAGATATCCATTTTTAAGTGAAATCACTTAAATATAAGGACAATACGACTTCACTGAAATGTTTATCGACTTTTGGACAAGGAAAAAAACTTTATAAAGGGTGATTTGTTAAGAGCTTGATAACTTTTTTTTAAAAAAAAACGCATAAAATTTGCAAAATCTCATCGTTCTTTATTTGAAACGTTAGATTGGTCCATGACATTTACTTTGAAGATAATTTCATTTAAATGTTGACCGCGGCTGCGTCTTAGGTGTCCATTCGAAAGTCCAATTTTGGCAACTTTTTCGAGCATTTCGGCGGAATAGCCCGAATTTCTTCGAAATGTTGTCTTCCAAAGCTGGAATAGTTGCTGGCTTATTTCTGTAGACTTTAGACTTGACGTAGCCCACAAAAAATAGTCTAAAGGCGTCAATATCGCATGATCTTGGTGGCCAACTTACGTCCATTTCTTGAGAGAATTGTTCTCACGAAGTTTTCCTAAAAATGGCATAGAATCGCGAGCTGTGTGGCATGTAGCGCCATCTTGTTGAAACACAATGTCAACCAAGTTCATTCTTCATTTTGTCAACAAAAAGTTTGTTGCATCGAACGATAGCGATCGCCATTCACGTAACGTTGCGTAAACAGCATCTTGAAAAAATACGTCCAATGATTCCACCAGCGTACAAACCACACCAAACAGTGCATTTTTCGGGATGCTATGGGCAGTTCTGAACGGCTTCTGGTTGCTCTTTCACTCCAAATGCGGCAATTTGCCTTATTTACGTAGCCATTCAACCAGAAATGAGCCTCATCGCTGAACAAAATTTGTCGATAAAAAGCGGATTTCTGCCAACTCTTTCTAGGGCCCATTCACTGAAAATTCGACGTTGCAGATCGTTCGGCTTCAGTTCTTCACGAGCTGTATTTAAAACGTTTTACACCAAGATCTTTGCGTAAAATCTAGCCATAGTGGTCGAATAACACAAACCCAATTGCGCGAACGGCGACGAATCGACATTTCACGGTCTTCAGCAACACTCTCAGAAACAAGACGCATATATCTCTTCTGTACGGCACTGTACCGCATTCGTGTGTGTGGTTATGTCCAAATAAAGTAAACTGAGTGCGAAACTTGGTCACAATCCATTAATTGTTTGCTCACTTGTCGATTATGTAGACCATGAATCGGACGTAAAGCGCGAAACACATTTCGAACCGAACACTGATTTTGGTAATAAAATTCAATGATTTGCAAGCGTTGCTCGTTAGTAAGTCTATTTATGATGAAATGTCAAAGCATACTGAGCATCTTTCTCTTTGACACCATGTCTGAAATCCCACGTGATCTGTCAAATACTAATGCATGAAAATCCTAACCTCAAAAGAATCACCCTTTATTAGAGAAATTCGTTTCTTATGCTAAGCAAAATTTGCTTTCGAATTTTAAAGACATGACCTCTATGACCTCACGGCAATATTTTTTTCAGTGTATTAATAAAGTAATACAAATTATTAAAATCTTGTCGAAAACAACTCTAAATGAAATGAAACATGGCGATTTTTTGAAATTTCGCAAGTAAACAAACTTGACAAATCAGGATATCTGCTTCGCTTTAGCGATGTTCGTCCGCCAGACATTCTGGCTATTTGTCCTATTTGTACTCACTATACTTTTAAACATTGAAATTGTTCATAAATGTGATTTTTTTTTTAACTTAATTTAAAACTGAAATTAATTAAAAACTGGGAGATATGTTTGAAAAGTTTCTTCTCAAGGTACCTTTTATTAGACACTCTCAAGCCAGAGATTTTGGAGATAAATTTTAGTGAAGAACATTGAAGTTAAAGTTTAAGGAAGACATTGGGAGCAAATCAAATAACAGTCAGAAACTTTGGTCGACTTTTTTAAAATTACCAAAATGTTGTAAAAATCACAAAATCTTTAAAGTTATTGGAATTCGCTACCAAACTTGAAAATTATAATTATTTCCCCTGAACATTTGAGGACAAATTGAGGGCCAATAGATTACATTTTCTCCAGATTTATATGAATGAAAAAAAAAAACAAGTATATACGGCCGTAAGTTCAGGCGAGCATTATGCTTCTATACCGCTCCACATGGATATGCGTGGAACACCTTTACGACAAAGATTTTCATCACAACTCGAACTTATTGGTTGTGGTTATCTTTAAACTTTGTTAACTCGTTTGTCAAATTGTGAGTTAGTCATACGTGGGACTAATTATGGCGTTTTCGATTGGGTTTTTCTCCTACCGGTGTTGTTGTGGAGAGATTCCATCAATCGAAATGCCGATATATTATAATATGGAAGGAGGAGAAAGGCATGAGGCCGCATTTACGATTACGGAAGTAGGGGAACAGGAAGTAAGATAACTCACATTGAAACGTGTTAAAAGTTTTAAGATCCACCAAACCCAAGTAATACGATTGTGGATGACATCTTTCCGTAGAAGTTTCCACGCAATCATGGTGGAGGTATATGAAGCATAGATTCCGGCCTCGCTGAACTTACGGCCGTACTATACTTGTTTTTTTTTTCATTCACTATAAATTGGAGACAAAGTTAACTTTATTGGCCCTCAATTTGTCTTCAAATGTTCAGGGAAATTAATTTAATTTTCAATAGTTTGGTAGCGATTCCAATAACTTAAAGATTTATGCTGATTTCTTACAACAATTTTGGTATTATTAAAAAGCGACCAAAAGTTCTGACTGTTAATTTGATTTGTCCCATGTACTTCGCTTAGACTTAACTTCAATGTTCTTCACTTAAAATTCTCCAAGATTTGGCTTGGAGGTGTTAATAAGTTACCTTGAGAAGAAACTTTGTCAAACTATATCCCAGTTTTTAATTAATTCATTTAATTAGTTTAAAATAAATCACATTGTATGAACAATTTCAATGTTAAATATACGTTGGAGTACAAAGTAGGACAAATAGCCAGAATGTCTGGCGGACGAACTTCGTAAGCGCGGCAGATATCCTGCTTGTCAAGTTTTGTTTTACTTGCGAATTTCAAAAAATCGCATGTTTCATTTCATTTAGGTGTTTTCGACAAGATTTTAATAATTTGTATTACTTTCTTCAATAACTGGAAAAAATATTGCCGTGGAGGTCATTGAGGTCGGTCTAAATCGAATCAATTTCTGTTGCATAGAAAGTTTTCTACTACATAAAGGTGATTCTTTTGAGGTTTTAGGATTTTCTTGCATAGTATTTGCAAGAGTACGTGGGATTTCAGAGCATAGGTGTCAAAGAGAAGATGCTCAGTATGCTTTGCATTTATCATTAATAGAACTTTCACTAACGAGCAACGTTGCAATCATTGGAATTTTTATTACCAAACTCAGTGTTCGGTTCGAATGTGTTCGCGCTTTACGTCGTTTCATGGTTGACATCAATCGACAAGTGAGCAAACACAGATTAAGGATTGTGACAAGTTTTCGACTCAGTATTACTTTATTCTGGCTTAAACCAAAGACACGAAGCGTCAGTCGTAGCAGAGAGACTATTGGTTGTTTCTGAGAGTGTTGCTGAAGACGTGAAATGTCGATCGTCGCCGTGAGCATTGGGTTTGTTATTCGCACTATGGATAGTTTTACGCAAAGATCTTGGTGTAAAACGTATTTAAGATCAGCTGTGGAGAACGCTGAAGCAGACGATCTGCCACAGTCGAACATCTTCAGGTGAATGGTTCCCTAGAAAAGATTGGCAGAATTTTTTATCGACATTTTGTTCAGCGATTGAGCTCTTTTGGTTGACATGGTACGTAAATAGGCAAATTGCCGCATTTGGGGTGCAAGAGCGCACAGAAGCCGTTCAGAAGTGCCATAGATCCCGAAATGCACTGTTTGGTTGGTTTGTACGCTGTGGGAATCACGTTGGACGTATTTTTTCAAAGATGCTGTTGGAGCGCGTATGACGGTGATGGGCGATCGCTTCGATCGATGTAACGACTTTTGTTGAAAATGAAGGAACGTGACTGTTTGATGTTTTTTCAACAAGATGGCGCTCTCCACACGCTTCGCGACTTCATGTCCTTTTGAGGAAAACTTCTTTTTCGAGAAAATTAATGCTGCAAGATAAATGGACGGTAGTTGGCAGCCAGATCATGCTGATTGATCTTTAGCTATTTTGTGGTACGTCGAAGTCTAAGTCTACAGAAATAGCAGCAACTATTCAGCTTTGGAAGGACAACATTTTCGAGATAATTGTATTCCGGCTCGAAATGGTCGAAAAGTTGCCAAATTGGACTTTCGAATTTGACTAAGACGAGCCGCTGGTAATCTTAAAATGAATATTCAACAGTAACATTTTTGGTCATGAGCCAATCTACGTTTCAAATTAAAGAACGATGAGGTTTTGCAATTTTATGGTTTGTTTTTAAAAAAAAAAGTTATCAGTTTAACAAATCATTTTAAAGTTTTTTCCTTGTCCAGAAGTCGATAACTTCATGAAGTCGTATGGTCCTGTATATTTAGCGTGTTTCTTAAATGGATATATACTACAGTTTAACATGAAGAATAAAAATGTTTGGAGCGTTGTCACGGTTTTGACTGTTGGTTTATAGTTCCAGATTAATACTCTTAAATTTTTTATTCGTATTATGTGAATTTTGTTTGTATATTGCAATCTTGACTAACAGCAATAATCCGTAAAATGGAGATGTTTTTAGGTGGTATTCGTAAAGGGTTTTATTATTTATTGATGCCACATTAGAGTCGTCTACACATAATTTATACTGGATTACGTCGATTTCCCTCCCACTCGGTCTCCTTCTATGTTATTCTATATAGGAGAAATGAATAAGTTGTTCGAGTACTCGAATAATAATATGCTTGCTTTGCCAGATCATGATCCTTGTTAGAATCGCCCGAAACAATACTGCCTGAAAGGTTATCTATTCAAATTTTTATTCCTCTATCGAGAGGTAAACAGCAGGATATCACAAAAATTAAATAAGGTATCTGTAAGTCCTTAAATTAAAACGCTAACTCATTGTCTATTTCATTGGACGAGTGTAAGACCAAGACTGTTTTTCGAGGTAGTGCTTTATGAGCCCTCACTTGGCTAGCGCATTAATAAAATGATATGAACATAATTGTTGTGTACATCAAATAATATTTACTTCTGCAAGGTGGATCTCGCAGTTCCACATTTCATTGTTAAATAAGCCATTTGATACAATCGTAGCCAATTTTCTAACGCTTTTATGAGGATCTTATGGACATCCTGTTAACTTAATCATTCGCGCTATAGCTAAATGCTCTTTTAATGGCTCTAGGAAAATCAAATGTTTGTATAAATTTTAATACATTATTATGCCTTGGTATAGTATATACCCCATAATATTATTTATAGAAACAATAGAACTGTTAAAGATAAAGAACCTTTTATTATATAATGATTTGTCTCGGTCTTGGCTAGCACCGTATATATATACGTTATCAGGAATCAGCGCATTATATACTTGATGTAGCGATTAGGTGGATTGTACTCGCTCTCAGTTATAGCCTATAATTGGTTTCTAATTAGCTTTTTTTTTATATTTTTATTTGCGGCACCCTTTCGATCGCCATTTTCCCGCTCTGTATTCCTTACAATATGTTTAGTCTATGTCCTGTTTTCTTCCCTTTGTTCCGGCACTCGAACTTTGATAAGATGAATTACATATCCTACTTTCAACACACTCTCACTCACACCTTCGTAGTTCTCCTACCACACCGCCTCCTCATCCTACACACACCGGTGTACGCCACATATTCTCTACCCGTACGAGAACAGCTGTGGCCGCCGCGCACCACACACACTCGCCTACTCCTAGGAGAAACACAAAACTTCCTTGGCCCCCTTCAGCCCCGGCCGGCACCACCCCTCCTGTCACACACATAGTATACCCCCCTCTCTTCTCTATCTCTCCACACTACTCTCTTCTCGCCGCTGCCCTGACTCCTCCACCCGCCCCACCCCACTCCTCTCTCTCGCTCCAACCACCCCCCACCACTCTCTCTCTCCTCGGCACGACCCCACCCCTCTCGCTCATAGACTCGCCCCCTTACAAGCCTCTCTCTCTCTCGAACTCCCCTCAGGCCCCCCTGCCCCACAGCCCCTAACACTACCTCGCTTTAGACCTAGTATATTTATGTCCCCCCCTGCAATACCTCTTACTTCCCTATATTGGACGCTATCTCTCGCCCAACTACCAGTAATACTCTCTCGTCTCCGCGCACGCCTCCCCCCGAAACCTCAATTGTGGAGGTAGCTTGAAGGGCTCAAATAAACATAACTGTGTCTTGTGGAATATTATCCATATGTCCTAACAGAACGCGTTACGTTTATTGTTAACCTACAATAGGAAGAGAGTGATGTTATCTACGTTTATTTATAAAATGAATCTAATCAAATATTTACATTTATTTTGTGTTGATGCAGTGTGATGAATGTCTATAGGGTTGGAATACAGGTGCACGTCGATTTAAGAGACTCTTGATTGTCTACGGTCGCTAACGAAGCGGCGACTGATAGTTACTCTATAACACATTCCTAACTCCTGTCTCCAAAACGCAAAAGACTTAAGGCTTCTCCTCATATAAATAACATAATGTTCAGAGAATCAAGGTGTTCTCTGCTTATACTGCAACCAATTATGGGTCATTCGAATTTGAGTGCAGAATGATATCGTGTGCGT
Source organism: Haematobia irritans (assembly GCA_003123925.1). Lineage (NCBI taxonomy): Eukaryota > Metazoa > Arthropoda > Insecta > Diptera > Muscidae > Haematobia > Haematobia irritans. Next base: position 3,254 of record PGFW01065130.1, on the reverse strand, counting down.
CTTACTATTATACGCTCTTAACTACTATTGTGGTATATCGCTTTTTTGTAGCGCTGTGGGCGTCGCACCGCAACGTTATGGAGTTACATTCAGGCTTTTTATCCACTATTGAAATTAATCTTGCTCACTCATCTAATGGAATTCCCAAATATATCTAAGTGAAACTGTGTATAGTGCATAAAGTGTCGCATCCTGTGGTCCGTTTCGAGATGGTTTATTTGTATATAAATTATGATCTTTTGGAATTAGAATAATTCCATTTTGTGTCTATTCCTTAATCACATCGAAACCTAAATTGTATATGGAGTCAATAAGGAATAAATGGGTAAAATAGATGATAATATTAAACTGTTAATATTTAACTTTATTCTTATTGAACGGAACAAAATTTTTTGATGGCTGCTATTGTGAAAGCAAATTAACACTATTTAAGTCGAGATATGGTGGTATATATGGCCTGAGAGGTTATGGTATCAGATTGTACGTGAGCTCTCTTATCGGATATATTAGGTGGTGTTAGTGGCAGTCTATGTACATTCTGCGTAAATGGAGCTATAGAGTCTCTTCTCGTACGGCAATAAAAAGGTAAAATATTTATAAGTATACACTGTATAGATGTCTCTTACTTTGTTATTTCTCACTTCTCTTATACTAACTGTTGTATGTTTTGATCCGTAAAAGATTACCAATTTCTTATTACTATAGTGATTGATATATTATATTTATTTGCATGTAGGAGGGAAGAGAGGTGGTTGGTGTCTCGCTCCCCCTGGTATGCTAGAATGTTCACCCGCAATTGAATATTAGTTTTATTGTGCGTGTCGATATCGCCAGGTCGCTATCGCTTCTTGTAGCTGCAACGAATGGTGATGTGACTTTTACATAAACTAAAGTCTGATATAAGTAGTGTTTGGATTGTCTAATATATTATATTGTGTGTGTTATTGCACCGATATATATACTGGATAATCTTTGAAGAATAGTTTTTTTCGCGCTGATGATGTTATTTTTCGCAAGACAGTTGTATGATTATTTTTAAATTATAATCGTATTTCAGTAAGTCTCAATGAGTAAATTAAGTGTGTTTATTCCGAAGGACGAGAGTATACGATAACATATATATTACATTTCTACAATACTAACATATGCCATAGTCATTCAAATGCACACACACGTCACTATGCAGCATTAGTAATATTGTTATGGTATTAGTTATTTAACTGCTTTGAATACCTTGATAATATGTGCTCAATCGCCAAAGTTAGAATTAAATTACCATATATGCGTATAGGTCATTTGGTTTGTGAATGATACCAGGTACCGTAATCACGAAGGACTTTGACTTTACCTTATGAGAGAGTGTGATCTTATAATATTACGAATGAGGGTGACCTATAAATCATATGTTATTCTGGCTTATTTATTGCTCATTGTTATAGTGACTCTAAACAAATTTAAAAATATAATATTTTTTTGGACAAGATCAAATTGTTTTATATTAGTACTGATCAGATTTATGAGGTGATGCGTGAAGGGTCATGCACTGTGGAAGGTGTGAATTTTTTATTCATACTGTGGAAAGTGTCTAATGGACTTGACACAAAGTGGTAAAATAAAAGTATAATGTACTCATTTATAGGTATTTTGGGTACTTGACAGCTATTGCTGATAGGTATTTTGAAAATATCTTTAGCTAACCTACCGGAGAAAGTATAAAACTTTATTAGAATAAAGCTTTTTCCTTATGTACTAATCTGTCATGGAATTCATGATTAAATAAAATGTTGATGGGTTATAATCTCGAATAATAGAAATCATTATGTGTATATAAAGACGCCAAATTGAGGTTGCGGAAATGGTTATGGGTTATAAGTGCGCTCTAGAATATTCTTTGGTACAGGATAAATTGGTCTATCATTTTTATCAAACTTATTTTTTAAGAGATATGCGTTGGATAGGAGATCCTTGCAGATTGGTATTCAAGAATTGAGTCACTATATATATAACCTGGATTACAGGAGTGGTTTGCCGAATCCTCCAGTTTCGTTCTTATTACGTCCTTGTATTAATCATGACGATATTAGTTTACAGGTATGATATTAATATTTTGTAAGAACGATTTTGCGCTTGAGAATAATCTCAGAATTGCAGAGGAATTGGAACTTTTGGATGTTTATAAAGTGGCGACCAAGAAAATTATTATCAGGTTAATTTAGTAAATGTCTATTTTTTTCCATTGTATTAAGATAGTATTAGAGTAAGAACTGACACACCATTGATAAGAAATGGATAATAAGTAGTCAAATATGTCTATATTGTGGCAAATATAGAATTACTCGTGCTCCGCCTTTTAGAGACCAAAATCCACACTGCGAAAACCAATTTAATGTTTTTGCCGGAAAACAAATTATACAGATGACGATCTCGTGGTCTAAAATTTGGTCATTCAGAATATTTTTTGCATTATTTGATTAATCAAAACTCCACACTATTAAGAAACGGTTTTATAATTCAGGAAAAAAAATCGGCAAATAGACAAGAGCGTTGCAGTTCTATCTTCTTAAATGTTAGTTTGTTCTAAATGGAAAATTTCCGGAATTATGTAAATCTCTCTCTCATTGACTGAGTCAGTTTTTATTTATAACTAGCCGTGGATCACAGTATGTTAGAATGCGCATTGATTTTAGAGTGGCAACATACTACTTGTTGTTCTGTGGGATTCGTCTCTGTTCGACGAGCTAGTGTTTTCTGCTAGGACTCTCTAATGTTGATGGATTTCAATGAGGTTTTGCTTCTTAGTGTTTGTTCGAGGACAAACAAACCACTCGCTCCGAAGTTCAGTTCCTGGTGGGCGCCAAGCAGAGGACGTATCCTGTCATATGAGCTGCTACGACATGTAGGAGCAGGCGGACTCCCCCAGTAGTATTATATGAGAGGGATTGAGTTCGATGACCGAATTCCTATTGATTGGGTGGGTATACCCAATTGATATATCTGTGTTAATCAATATCCTTTACGTAGGCTGAACCTTCATACACTATGTTGGGTCTAGCGTGTCCATACGAGGATTTGACATCTTCTAAATCACTTTTCGTGATTGCGTTTCTTATCAATCAGTATTGTAACAGAAGCACTTTGGTACTCTAATTGATGGTGTCTAAGGTTAAAACCTATACAATTCTGTACGCGCTTGCAATTTGTTCTTCGCGATAGTGAGCGAAGTAATGTACGTTAAACCTTTCATTTTTTAAGTA